>JAKCPI010000465.1:0-42871 GCA_023213315.1 Euborellia annulipes | reverse complement strand
GATTAGATAGAGAGAATTACATAAATCGTTAAAAAAAAGATTTTGATGTTTTGAAAGAGAATTAATTTAGAAATTGTCATTATCATTAATGTTCATTATTGATATTTTGACATCGAGGTCATAATAGAGTATTATAAAATATATGTGTATATACAAAATCATTTACAAATCTAAAAGTTTTTAAAACGAATATTAAAAAAGACTTCTGGTGTGACTGATCCCACAAGTTTTCTGTTTTATTTGATGAAATTTTTTTTTTATGTCATTTTTTTCCTTTTCCAAATCAACAATATTCAATTGTTGTCTTACACCAACTTTTTCCTTTGTTACAGGTCCGATACGTTCACGATGGTTCAGAACAACACCAGGATCGAATCGTCCTCGATTTAGAACTCTCTCCCGGGGCGGGGTTTGTCTTGCCCGGATACCTGCAGGGCAAACATCGATTTGTTTTACATGTCAACGTCACTGCCATCAATGATGCTCCAACTCTTAATATTCCTGCCACGAAAGTCCTTCGGCTGGCGCAGGTGAGTACTACGACCACATTATTAACCTAAACTGCCCATTTATTAGAGACTACATAATATTATCATTCATTTCGTGACATTGAAAGTCAAATCGTTTTTTTTTTTTTTTCTTTCTTTAAAAATAATATTACGTGAAGGTATTGTAATGTATAACTTTAATGCCGAGAAGACAAAAATATGTTAGGAAATTTGAAAATACCCAGGACTTTGAGTCTATATAGAAATTTTATCAATCTTCTTTTTTATTTCCTTTCGATCAATCTTGTCAATTCATTGGACTATATAGATCCATCTACTCTGATGCTCGTTCGTTCTTTCACACCTCTCAACGATGTCGATCCTCTTGTTTCGCTCTATATGTAATTAAAATACTTAGAGGGAAGGGGGGGGGGCATTCATTAATTTGGGGTTCATTTTATTTATTCTATCAGCGTGTATTTTAGCCAAGGCCAAATCGTCCCTCTATGGTAAACTGATAATCCATTTAATCGGACTCGAATTAAAATTGATGTTTTTAATTAATCGAAAGTGTGTTAATTTGTTCATTAAATGAATGTGATATCAAATCCGTGATTTTTCTATAAATCGATGTCATTAAATTGAAAAGGTATCTTTATATCGATTTTGTAGAGCTATTAATTTTTAATTAATTTCCATAATCGAAATATTATCTTTTTTTTTTTTTATTTATTGGACTATCTTTGAACAGGAGATGCTAGGCGTTTGAGCTATAAGGTTCGTTTATATTTGATTGGAATTTGTTGTCTATTCTACAATATAGGCTATATTAATAAGTTTTTAGATAAATTATTAATATTATTATGGGAGTTTTTAATTATAGACCACATTTGTATACAATTATTTATTAAAAAAAATATAAATACTTTTCAACGTTTCGACTCCTTATGTACTTGCTTGGACTCGAGTGAATTTAAGTCGTAGCAAGTGTACAGTACTTGAAATCGACTGCAAAATAAGCAGTTGAAACGTTGTACAGTAGCTTATTTATATTTTTAATAAATAATTAATATAAATGTGGTTTATAATTAAAAAGTCCCATAATAATAATAATAATAATAATACAAACCACAAAATAAACATATTCGTTTTAGATAAATTATTAACTTTTACAAGTTTGTCCCTTACCGTGTGGCTCCTTTACATTCAAATAATGGGATGTTTTTTACTTTCTCTTACCTCTATATATGTTAATATATAGAGAGAGAAAGTATTGGATTCATGTCAAAAATTCGATGTCGAGATTTTGATGGCTATACACGTTTTGAGGTCCTCTGATTCCAAAATAAATAAATATATAAATTTATAAATTTCATATATAGGGTAAGAGAAAGTAAAAGTGGTTTTCGCGACATGGTCTGTCTGTCTGTGTACAATTTTAATCATGAAGGAATTGAGCTATGACGCTGAAATTTTATATTTAAGTTAGACACTTCCCTCGAGCGTGAAAATAAGCTTTTAAACAATATCGGCCAAAGAGTACTAGTACTTTATTGATGTACTTTTCCAGTTTTTTTGATTTTCTCAAAATTCGCTCCAACGATTTTGATTAAAATTCAAAAATCAATTATTTTTTAGATACTCTTTGAAATGTATATTCTCATTTTGGCATTGAAATCGTTATAGATAAATTATTAACTTTTCTTAAGTAAGACTCTGTAAGCACACTTTACTCTTGTACCTCGTAGAAAGATAGGAGAAATGATTGCCATGGTAACAAAATATAAGTATGTTCCCAATCTTTTTTTTTTCTTGATATTCGAATGTAACGTACAGCATTGTTGAAACGCGGTCGATAAATAAAAATATTTAGGCTGGGTATTTTTTTCACCCAAATCGTGATTGAATTTTTTTTTTTTTTTACTTTTCAACTGAATCTGAAAGTAAAAGCGAACGAATTAAATTTGCTTTTGACTTGCCTCTTTCATTCATTAATTGATTCGGCGACTTACAAGCAATTACAATTATCCTCTTTGAAATGAACTTACAACATGTAATCATTATAAGTGGTCTCAGACTTAAAATTGGTTTATAATAATATTGTATATTCTTGGAACCATAATCAAAAAGAAAATTTAAAATTGGTAGTTTGATCTGACAACTTTTTCTACAAAATTTCAATTAATTTTTTTTTTTAATTTTATGAATATTTTAATCTTTTAAAATTATCGAATTTATCTGACCCATCAATTTTTAAAGATAAAAAACCGAAAATATGGATTTGAGACAAAACAAAAATTATGGGGTTTCAAAATAAGAATAGAGAGGACCTGAGAAGTAATTAAAAAAAAAAAAATCTGGTGTGACGGGTCGCGCAGCCCACAACTTTCTCTTACCTCCGGTAATCGCAATATACCGTATTTAAACTAGGCCGAAACTATTGAAACAAACTATCTAAAAATGAAACAACCAATCTAAAAATTATTCTTCCTGCAAATGTTAATGAAAAAATAAAGTAGTTTTGAAATTTATTAATTGGAAAAACTGAAAAAAATTTAAACACATTTGAGACCAAAACCTATTCGTCATATTGAAAAACGAAAGTATCTACTTTTTTATGCTGTAAAAGAATCTGAAATCAAAATTTCCAACAAGGAATAAATTTTTTATTAAATCAACCCTCGACTAACGTTTCTCTCTCCCCCACGTTTGGACTGAAACCTCGAAGCTGGTCCAAACCTAAGACTGAAACGACTAACGTTTCGATCCCAGGTTTGGACTGAAGCTCTGAAGACGGTCCGAAACGTTAGCCATGGGCTGATTAAATTAAGAAATTTCGCTATCTTCATTCTTTGTTTTCTTTCTTCATTTGCACATTTCATAAGATCCCCTTGGTACAGTCAGTTTCAATATTAAATAACTGCCACCCTAGACAATAGAGCTGTGAAGTTAGACAATCAAAGTGTTTGGAAAATAAATATTGATAAATAAACTTCTAGAGGAAATACTATTTTTGAGACAACAATTACGGCAACAAAGCTCTCTGGTTGTCTAACTTCACGGCTCTATTCTCTAGGGGTGGTAGTTAATATTGAAACAAACTATACATACAAAATTAAAATTCTCGAGTTTTTCTTAACGAACAAACAGAATTCACAGATTAAATTCGCTCTCATCCCACACATCAAACAATCTATTATAAAATTTTTAATAATAATAATTTTCATCAATCTTATTTTCGATAGGCAAAAAAATAAATAAATAAATGACTGAAATTATAAAATAAGCTGTCTCTTTGTTGATGTTGATTTATTAAAAAATAAATAAATAAATAAACGGGTTCTCTTTAATAAATCATGTTTTTATAAACATCAAGGCATATTTTTATTTAAAAAAACAAACGAAAGAGAAAAAAAAAATTCTAAGTTTTATGATAAATAAGATATCTTTTAAAAGATGTGAACATTAATAGAAGTTATTGTAGTGAATAATGTAGGATAATTATTTTCCTAGTAATAAATAATAAGAGTAATTAAAAGTCTTCTGAAAGGACAAGAAAGGAAATTAAGGCCCTTTAATGAACGAATTAGATTTCTTAACTCTCTGTCATTAAAACTTGCATTGTTTTAAAAGTCATTTGAAAAAAATCTCCATTCATCTAGAAACTAATTGCTTAGAAATGATAAAACTTATCTTACGTATTTTATTTATTCTCATATTTTTTTTTTTTTTTTTTTTTTTTTTGTTGGAAATTTTAAAGATAAATTACGAAGAACGTGGGTTTGATTTTTGTTTATTCATTAGTAAACTATTTGAAATCAATTTAAAAGGGCACTAAATTACAATTTGTTTTTTTTTTTTGCGCTAAAAGGTAAATAGATTTGCTTAATGAAACAAAAAACAGAGATTTGTTTTAGGTTAGTATTTTTAAACGCGTGGGGTGTGCTTTTATTTAAAATTTAAAGATGGAGGTGAAAATTCACAAAAAATCAACTGAATGGGAAAATTTTTCACTAAGAGCCAGTTACTTCAGTCTATTTAAGCTACTCATATGATTAAATAACAGTCCAGGTCGTTGTTAATTCGGAAAGTGCCGGTTGCTTCACTTATAGTCAACTAGCAAATTTATCCGGCCTATATTAAATCATCTTTATAGTAAACAAGAACACACTTAGAAAACAAATGAGTTTTTTCATATATAAAGGTCTATCTGAGGTATCAAGAGTTTTGTGAAGTTAGAAACTTAATAAAGATATAACTTATTAAAATTATTAAAAATAAAAATTAATTTAAACAAATAAATTAAATTAATTTTTAGGTTATATTTATCACTAATGGGTTTATTAAAGCTTTTGTGGTTTGAATTATTATTATTAGGGGAGCTTTTTTAATTATAGACCACATTTTTATTATTAATTATTTATTAAAAATATAAATACTGTACAACATTTCGACTGCTTATTCTGCAGCCCTTATTAAGTACTGTTCACTTGCTCCAACTCAAGTTAGTGCACTTGCTTCGACTAAAGTGAACTAACTTGAGTCGGAGCAAGTGCACAGTACTTGATAACGGCTGCAGAATAAGCAGCCGAAACGTTGTACAGTATTTATATTTTTAAATACAAAATGTGGTCTATAATTAAAAATTCCACTAATAATTATTAATTTTTTTTTACAAAAATTTAAAAATTTCCAATAAACAAGATTTAGTAAATGATTTGCATTCCGAATTGCCAATGGCTCCAAACTTCCCATTGAATTTGACATCTAACCACTGGTTGATGCCTTTATAAATTTGCTAACTTCACGAAACTTTCCTTATACCCCAGATCACTCATTTTTTTTTTTAACTTGAAGCGTATTCTTGATTACTATTTCGATGTTTTGCTATCTGTCGGATAAGTATTCTAGTTGACTAGAACTGATTTAATCGGCCCTTAATGTCTTCAAGTTTCTTGAGTCAAATTTGTTAACTAACCCCATATCCCTAAACACTTGTAGTTAGATAAACAAAAAAAAAAATAAGGGTGTCAAATTTGTCAAAAAACCGTTTTAGAAACACTTCTCTTTGATTTGAGAGATTATACTACATAGGTTGTTCTGAAGTTGAGCTTTTACTAAAACAAAAATATTATTTAGGTATTGTTGGTTATGTATAGAGTCCGTCCTTTATAGGTAGAAAATATAAATTTTATTACCCCGAACAAAGAGAGAACAACAGAATCAAATTTTTACAATAAGCTATTTATTGATTAAAATAATTTCTCTTTGACTTGAAAACAACTAACATTAACAAATACTGTATATTGAAAAATAATTCATATTTCATTGTGATTTTTTCCCCGCCGAAATAACAAATAATAAAATATTCTTATGCTGTTTTGTTAATAAAATTATTTTACGCTGTGTTCAATTAGACATGCATAATTCCGCCGGCATTTTAAATATTATTCAAAATAAATTTTTAAATATAGTCTATATATTTATCGAAAACTAGGGTTGCTGTTGTATATAAAGCCTTTAACTCATCACAATTGTGGATTTTGCTTTTATAAATCAATATAAAAAACAACAAAAGCAGAAATAATAATTTTTTTAAAGGCCTTCCGGCAGATTTCATTTGAATTTTATAAAAATAAAAGCTTGAATGATTCTCACGAATATCAAAATATTTTTAATAAACCAGCGATAATTTAATTAATTAAAAAGAACTTTTTAATTTGATTTTAAGATATTCCTTTTAAAAAATAAAAATCTGGTGTGAAGGTCGCACATGACACAACAGTTTTATACTCTCGGTAATCGAAAGTTGTGTTCTGTGCTTGTCGCACCAGATTTTTTTGTGTCAAGATGTATTTAGTTTCCACCGATATATTAGAATTCAAGATGTAAAATTTATAAACATGGGAGAATATTTACAGTATATTTTGTTACCATGGCAATCATTTCTTTTATATTTCTATGAAGTACAGTGAGGGTCAATATTAAGTTCCATGCGTTTTCTTGTGATTATTTCATTGTTTTTATAAAAGAAAATGAAAATCTTTATTTGAGATTTTCTAGGTTTGAACTATGAAAGTTTCCATTAAAAAATATATAAAATTTTTTTTTAAAAACAATGAAATAATCACAAGTAGAAAATGCATGGGTGGGACTTATTATTGTCCCTCGCTGTACAGTGAGCGCTACAATTAAGTCCCCACCTGATAGCTATAGCCTTAAAGTATGGTATAGTATATGGGGTATAGTGAAATAATTTTAATGACCGAAATCGTAAAACGTAAATTCTGATACAGATAATTTTATTTTACCTTTTCAAATTTAAAATTATTTCACCATATATAATATACTATACTATATACTTAAGGCGTTAGCTATTAGTTGGGGACTTAATTGTGGCGCTCACTGTACAAGAGTAAAGTGCGCTTCAAACAATTTTGAGAGCAAAATTAGAATACATTTGAAAGATCATCGAAAAAATAATTGATTTTTGAATTTTTGAATATATAGAGCTAAGAGAAAGTAAAAAAAAAAAAAAAACTAAACAATTTTCTTTCTTTACTTAAGTAACAAAGAATTACGTTCTTGTTATTTATATTAGATTATTATTATTGGATATGAATTAAATTGGTCACAATTCTCTCTTTTTTGTTGTTCGCGAATTTGTTTTGCTGATAGCTTTTGATCGGTCGATTGAGAGGCAGCCTCTTGAATCAAGTGTTGAGCATAGATCCTCGCAAGTGGAAATTTCTCTTTATTATTAATAATAGAAATACTCTTTAGTTGCTTTAATACAGTAGTTCCGGGAGCTCGGTGGTTTTTTCGTTCGATAAAATTTTTCGTACCTGATACAAAGTATCTGATTGATACAGTATCACCCAACCCTAATAATATTCAGATTCTCAGATTAAAAAAAAAAAAAAAAAAAAAAAAAAAAACAGAACACAAATTTCTCTTACCTTTGGTGAATGTAATTTTTGTGTCGACATATATTTAGTTTCCGACAATACTGTACATTTTTTACTTTCTCTTACCTATGTATATATGTAATATATATATAGAGAGAAAGTATTGGATTCATGTCAAAAATTCGATGTCGAGATTTTGATGGATCTTCACGTTTTGAGGTCCCCTGAATCCAAAAAAGTGGTTTTCGCGACATGGTCTGTCTGTGGGTGGGTGGGTGGGTGGGTGGGTGGGTGGGTGGGTGGGTGTGTGGGTGTGTCTGTGTTCACTTTTAAGCATGAAGGAATTGAGCTATGAGGCTGAAATTTTATATATAAGTTAAACACCCCCCGGGACCGGAAAAATAAGCTTTTAATCAAAATCGGCCAAAGAGTACTAGTACTTTACTGATGTACTTTTTCAGTTTTTTTCGATTTTCTCAAAATTCGCTCTAACGATTTTGATTAAAATTCAAAAATCAATTATTTTTTAGATGCTCTTTCAAATGTATATTCTCGTTTTGCCCACAAAATTGTTTGAAGCACACTTTACTCTTGTGCTTCATAGGGAAGATAGGAGAAATGGTTGCCATAGTAACAAAATATAAATATTTTCCCATACTTATAAATTTTACATCTGAATTCAAATATTCCCTACTGCCGGGAACTAAATACATGTCGACACAAAAAATCTGGTGTGACAAGCACAGTGCACAACTTTCGATTACCGAAGGTAAGAGAAAGTTGTGTGCTGTGCGCCAGTCACACCAGATTTTTTACTTTCTCTTATCTCTATATATATAGAGAGAGAAAGTATTGGATTCATGTCAAAAATTCGATGTCGAGATTTTGATCTACACGAAATTTTAGGTCCCCTGAATCCAAGAAAGTGATTTTCTCTTAAGGCAAAAGTTTTATGAAAAATTTGTCTTAAGTTTACATATTTCCTTATTTTCACCGAGGTAATTTAAAAAATTTTCGGGACACCGGCCCCGCGGCCCCTGATAAGAATAAAATAAATATTTTTAATATTATTTTATCCAAATTTCTTATTTTTGAAAGAGAATGGAGGTTTTTAAATTCTTTAAATTTATTTTAAGTTTTAAAATACATGATGCGAAATTAAAAAATAAAATTTGAGATGAATTATTTCACACTAAATTCCCCACTTTTTTTTTCTTCTTTTCCTCACACCCTTTGGCAGTTCGATCTGAAAATTCCCTAAACAACACTTTTCTTCTTTCTTCTGTAACTTTTTTTTTTTTTTGCAACTTACAGGCTTTCATCTTTATTACTTCTTACCTCCCCCTTGTCCCCCCTCTTCCCCCGCCCTCTATCCAACTCCTTGGGCTTTTGTATTTGTTCTCTTTAAGGTCAAATACCATTTATATTACTTCGATAATGGCTAGGCCATTTGCTACAAACCACGTGCTACATTTACTTACTTCCTTTCTGGCTACACCGCCCCCTCCCCCTCCAACCAACCAACTCCTTGCATATATACATCTAAAATTGCCTGCACGTGTTCTCCTTATTTGCATCCCGCTCTGCAAGCCGTCATTTTATGTGGCCCACCCTGTAGAAGGGAACCTAATTCAGATTAGTTGCCAACTTCACTCAATTATAATATTATGCAAAATTAATTTTTCTATTTTATGGACAATGTCAATTTCAATTTGTCAATTTCAAAAAATGATCTTTATTCAATTATTCTAATGGTATAGATTCTTTTTTTTATAGCACCATTCCGGTACTTTTGATACTTAATGTGTGATTTAATATTTCCTTTGGGGTTTCCTAGAGATCTTTAAGTATAATCGTTAACACACTATAAAACGTCCCTGCTCATTTCACATGTCTCGCTCATAATTTACAGAATTTAATTACCTCAACAATATTTGTATAATAATGAAGTTCTTTATTACGCTCTTTCACATAATATTCCTTATTGAATTATTTCGACCAATGTTTCACGTTTTCTACTTGGTGGATGTTCATTTTTACTTTCTCTTACCCTATATATTAACCGCCTAATTCATAAAACCTTAAACAATGTTTAAAGAGAATTTGAAAAGCATTTTAGCAAAATCTTAATTCATAAACATATTTTAGGCCTAAATACTTGTTTAAATTCCTATTTTAACTAGACAGGCGAGACCCCTTGTTTAAGCTCACTAATAAACATTTTGTAACCTCAAAATTTTCGATCACAACAACTTGACATTTGAAATAGCCTATAGTATCATAGGCTTTTAATAAAAATAAACGTAAGTAAAAATTCAAATGTATTATATGTTTTTTCATGAACAAATTATTAATCTTGATGAATTAATATTTTCAGAATAATGCAAAGTATTGAAACGATAAATACAATATGCAATATTATGAATATGGCCAGGGCCGCAGACAGACTTGACGGGCCCCGGGGCTACTTAATAATACGGGCCCCCCCTCACCCATTAAGATTTTTTAGGTATGTAAAAGGCTATTGTGGCCTTCATGCCAAAAATTTTTTACACAATTTTTAAAACAGTTATACATAAGCTTAGCTTACAATATTTATTTAAATAAAAAAGTTATTTAAAAATTTTTCAAAATTTCCTAAACATAGGGTTACCATAATTTATTGAGGCCAAACCTGGACAGACGACTTCCGGGGTGGGGTATGGAAAATCTTTTGAAAATTAGACACTGAAATCTGCGTTTTTAGCTATCCTGAGACGTGAAAAATATTACTTGCTTAGAGCTTAAAGGGCCCGGTGCCCGGGTCCCCACAGGAAAAAATGTGCAAAAAATGATTTTCTTTATTGAAATTTTGAGATTTGAGCTTAAAGGGCCCGGGCATCCCCAGGAAAAAGGCAAGTTTTTGAGCTCAAAGGGCCCGGGCCCCTTCAGGAAAAAAAAAATTCAAGAAAATGATTTTTTTTAATTGAAATTTTAACTATCAAAATTATTTTTTATTAGAATTTTAAGGTTGGAGCGCAAAGGGCCCGGGCCCCGGGGATATAGCCCCCCTGCCCCCCCCTGTCTGCGGCCCTGAATATGGCCTATCAAATAGATAAAAGGATTATGCCTGGGAGAAGATTATTTAAAAAAAGAAAAAATCCTTTAAGATCTTAAAATCTGTTACTATTATTAGTTACAATACATTTGAGTTTCAATATTTGATAGAAATTCAAACATATTTAATTGATTGATTGATATTTGATATTTAAACATATTTAATTTTCATTAAATCAAACTTAAGTAATTATTATACAAATGTATTTTTATTTAGCTTATTTTTATGGCTTTTAATTGATTTAAATTCCTTTCAGTTCCTTTGGAGAATGCATTGAAACTGAAAAAAGGGGTGTGCTTATTAGTATCTAGTCCAAATGGAATTAAATGATTTATTGAAAAAGTAATATTTTGAAAAAACTAACCTCTGACATTTATATTTATTTTCATTTTGTCTGTTTTTTCTTTACTCGCGTTCAAATCTGTTTTTTATTTTGTTTTAATTTAAAGACATAAGTAATTGCTGAAATAAATTTTTTTTTATTAAAATAAACCAAAAGCAGTGGCTATGGCAAAAATATTTATCTTTTCTTACTCAGTCAAATTTTGGCTTCTTTTTCTTATTTTTCATAATATTAAATTTTTCTTATTTTTCCATATTCATTTAAATGACAATAATGTTGATTTGTCCAATTATTTGTATTAATTCTATAAGGATCTTATTAAAAACGGTCAAAACAAATTAGTTTGACATATAAATATATTTCTCAATCTCCGCCAGATGTCAGCTTAATGCAACAAATTTTGCAAAATGACGTAGGTTTTTGCCATGTTGCCAAACTTAATATTCTTAAATTTCATATTAGTTAATCTACAGTTTAAATGTGTTTATGAATAGAAAGATTGCTTAAATACATATTATCGTTTAACAATTGACTAGTTAAAAAGCTTTTCAAATACTCTTTTATGAATTAGGCGGTTTATATATAGAGAGAGAAAGTATTGTTTTGAATAGTCATGATTAGTAAAAATAATATGGGTTATTATTTAGTTATTTTAAATTTGACCGGATACTAATTGAATTTAGATGACGAAAAAAATTTATTTGGAATAAAACAAAAAATATTAAGTGGCAGCATCACATTTTTTTACTTTCTCTTACCTTTATAAAGGTTAATATATATATATAGAGAGAAAGTATTGGATTCATGTCAAAAATTCGATGTCAAGATTTTGATGGATATACACGTTTTGAGGTCCCCTGAATCCAAAAAAGTGGTTTTCGCGACATGGTCTGTCTGTCTGTGTTCAATTTTTAGCATGAAGGATTTGAGCTAGGAGGTTGAAATTTTATATTTAAGTTAGACACTCCTGTAGGGCGTGAAAATAAGCTTTTAAACAAAATCGACCAAAGAGTACTAGTACTTTACTGATGTACTTTTTCAGTTTTTTTTTTTTCGATTTTCTCAAAATTCGCTACAACGATTTTGATTAAAATTCAAAAATCACTTATTTTTTAAATGCTCTTTAAAATGTATATTCTCATTTTGCTATTGAAATCTTCTGAATCCACTTTACCCTTGTACTCCATAGAAAAGATAGGAGAAATGGTTGTCATGGTAACAAAATATAAATATTTTCCCATACTTATAAATTTTACATCTTGAAATTCGAATGTACTGTACGGTCGGGAACTAAATATATCTCGACACAAAAAAATCTGGTGTGACAAGCACAAAACAAAACTTTCGTTTACCGAAGTTTAGAGAAAGTTACACCAATTTCACCAGATTTTTTCATTTTTGGAAATTAACATTTTTTAAATTTTCAATACTAACATTAATACTTTTAATGATAAAACTCAAAGAAGGGGAACAGTGTAAATTACTTTACTTAAGAAAGGATTATTTCTATTCATAGGATCTCCTGAAAAAAAAGTATTAAATTTTTCAAGATCATATGAAAATAAATATTTCTTTCTTTAATTAAAATTAATGATGGAGAAAATGGCTGTTTAATTTGATAAGGATTGCGAATAGCAGCCAGGAAAAAATCAAATCAGACAAAAAATTAGATCAATTTTTATCAGATTTGTTTGATCGTCGACGTTTCGGACGCCAGTCGCGCCCTTGATTGATTGTCCTGAGGAAGGGCGCGACTGGCGTCCGAAACGTCGACGATCAAATAAATCTGATAAAAATTGATCTAATTTTTTGTCTGATTTGATTTTTTTCCTGGCTGCTATTCGCAATCCTTATCAAATTAATAATTTTAGCCAAAAATTTCCAAATTACTTGTACAAATAATATAAAAAATTTTATATCTACACTTTCCTCTATACGTTATAAATATTTATATCCATTTGAAAGATGTTTTTGTTCTGTTGAATGAATAGAGAAATTCCGGCTATAATAATAATATTTTATAAATTAGTAGGAAATTTCACCCCCTAAGTTGTAACGACGGAAATGAATTATTGGATACCGATCTTCCCTCCCCACCACTACTTTGCCAAAAGGACCAGCCGTTGCATAAATTGCTCTTTAGTGATTACATTTTGATTCTAGCCCTTTCTAAGGGGCCTTTGCCTATTGTCCTAGGTATGAATAGCGGGAGAGAAATCGACAATCAAAGAGACCTTCTTTATGCCCTTACAGAATATTATATATTCATTTTATTATATTCAAAAGGGTTTGATTAATTATGTTTGATAGCGTGATTTTATTATAAAGAAAACAAGAGTTGATCAGGCTGTCACGTGATAGAATTTTATAATAAATAAATATTCTAGTTGCGCTACTTAAAAGAGAACATGATATTTTATATCAAACTAACTCAGGGCCGGCGCAAGCTATTCTGCCGCCCTAGGCAAGATATTTTTTTGCGCCCCCCCCAAAAAAAACTTTAAAAATTTAAATTGCCGCCCCCTCCTTAAAATTTTCCCTGATCTCAAAAATTTTTCTGCGAATTTTTTTTTTTTTTCGCGGAACCAATTTTTTCCCGTGCGCCGCCCGCGGAACATTTTCTCTTGCGCGGAACCAAAATTTTTCCCCGTCCGAAAAAAATATTTTACCTTTTTGCCGCCTGCGGAACATTTTCTCCAAAATTTTTTCCCGTCCGAAAAAATATTTTACCTTTTTTTAGAGACATAAAATTTTTTTTGCCGTCCACGGAGCCAAAATTTGCCGCCCGCGGAACATTTTCTCTTGCGCGGAACTAAAGTTTTTTTCCTTTTTTTAGAGATGATAAATTTTTGCCGGCCGCGGTACAAAATTTTTTCGGGTGCCGCTTGTGGAACCAAAATTTTTTTTCCCCTTTTTGCCGCCCTCTCCAGGTTGCCGCCCTAGGCGACCGCCTAGTTCGCCTAGTGGACGCGCCGCCCCTGAACTAACTATATAAGTAAATTTAATTTATTTTCAATATTAATAATTTTCTGATTATGAAGATAAAATTTCAATAAGTGGAGAATAATTGGAATCGATAGGGATTAAAACAAGCGCGCCGGGGTTCTATTAAAGTTGCCCCTTGGAGTAGAGGATGTTTTTCTGGGGGGGGGGGGGGCAGTGGGTGCGTGTGCCCCGGGCGGCAGATATCAGGGGGCGGCAATTTAAGAAAGATTTACTAAAAAAAAAGGTAAAATGATATGAATTTTGTATAGAAAATTTTAAGGAGGGGGCGGCAAATTAAATTTTGACCCCTCTAAAAAAATCTCCTAGTTCCGGCTCTGGTATAATATATAGAGAGAAAGTATTGGATTCGTAACACGAAGCTTTTAAACAAAATCGGCCTAAAAGTACTTTACTGATGTACTTCTTCAGTTTTTTTTTTTTTTTTTTCAATTCTCAATTTTCTCCAAAAATTTTGTTTAATATTCATTGTTTGAAGCTCACTTTATTCTTGTACATTATAGGAAAGATAGGATTAATAATTATTATTATTTTATTTAAATGGTTTTTATCAACACACTGATTTCCCGAGGCCATCTACTTGAGATTTCGCTTCGCTTGGCATTGCTTGGCTCCAACGATCTTGGTTGCTTTAATCCGTTGCTAGGCCCCCCCCGGCATGAGAATAAAATTAAGAAAGTCGAAATTAATTATTACAAGGGCAGGTCAATAAGTCCGTGACTCTTTGAATTTCCCGCCTCTTAACTGAAATGGCAACACTGCTCCTCTCAGCAGGCAACTATCAGCTGACTACTGTCGAAATTTGAACCAGCTGGCTCTTTTAGTTTTTGTTTGACATCCATTAATAGCAGACTACCTCGTGGTTTGAGAAGAAAATGGAATAAAGTGAATTTCGTGTGCTCCATGGCAAAAATCCATGAATTGGGATACGAATTGCTCCCTCATCAGCCCTATTCTCCGGATTTAGCCCCCAGTGACTATTTCTTGTTTCCAAACCTGAAAAAATGGCTCGGCGTAAAGAGATTTGACTCCAACAATGAAATCAATTTTGATGCCCTCTACAAATCTTATTTTTTGGAAGGGATAAAAAAAATGGAGAAACGTTGGATAAAGTGTATAGAGCTCAAAGGAGACTACATTGAAAAATAAAATAATTTTTTATCCAAAAACCTGTGTTTCATACAAAAATTCTTTCTCTGAAAGACAAACAATTGTTCTGTCGGGATAACGACAACTACCACTCAAAGGCGAGGATTTTCTGGTGATCTGGTGGACGTTTGACAAGCATCAGATAAATTGCAGCACCTAAGGGGGGCCGAGATTTGTCGGTATTCCATATTACCGGAGTATGCCATAATTCCCGAACTTCCTCTATTTTAAATCCAAATTCGCATGTGTTTTAAATTTTGTCCGAAACATCTCTTTCGACTTTGGATTTTTCATTGCTTTGTTTGTCTCTATCTAATTTTAAACAAAACAAAAAAAAAAATTTAAACAATTTTAATCATGCATCTTATTTTTTAATTAACATAAAAATCAGGATAATAGGGTTAATTGGTTCTTAAAACTGTGAAGTATGCTTAAAAAGAGTTTTAGAGAGTCTTTTTTTGGGGCGGAGGATAAAGAGAGAGGATTATAGGAAAAAAAAAAGAGAGAGAGAGGGAGTAAAGTTTCGTGCCAACTTGGGAAGCATTTTGCCAAAAAAATATATATATATATTTTAAATATTTATATTTTACAAACTAAAATCTCATTAAAAGCATAAACAAAATTTTCTCTCCCAAGTTTCAATATCAGATTTCAACTACATTTACCTAAATAACAAATTTATTTGATTACTCAACTGTTTGGGGGATTCCCGAATTCATTTATTGTTTTTGACAGTTTTGACAGTTGCCTCATGTAAAATGGATAGATCTATTTTTATTTTATCTTATCTTTTTCTAAAAAAAAAAAAAAAACGCGATTCGATGGAATATTTTAATTAGAAAATAAAATTTTCGGCAATATTTTTGTTTTTATTGAATATAAAATTTAAATTTCTCATAGGCCTAATCAAAGCGCCTATCTATTTTTGGATATTAATTAAATTTAATGAATTCAATTGAATTACCAATTAGCATTGATCAAATTCCGATCACGTAGCGCCGATTGAAAGCCCCGATGCTCTTGGTATTATAACTATTAGGAGTCATAATCAGTTACTAAGACCATTATATCAAGTGCAGGTCATTTGATTGGCCAATTATAATTCCCATTAATAATTCATATTGTTGTGTGTTAGTGATCCCAGATCGGCTCATCGGGATTACCTTTCGCCAACCAATATATAATTTTTCATTTGACTAATTGGCTTGCGTTTAATAAGGTGTCTTGTTTTTTTTTATGTGACTCTACGAATAAATGGATATTCATGAATCTATAATTGAAGTCAGTTGTGATCAATAGGTAAATTATAATATATTTTCGGCTTAACTATCTTTTATTTAATTTATATTTATTAATTTAAAAATTAGGCACCGCCGGGAGTCGATCCTCGGAACTGCCATTTTGAACTCGCATGCCTAGAGCATGCACAAAATGACAAATCCATGGTTCGACTCCCGCCGCTACCTATTTTTTTTTACTTTCTCTTACCTATTTGTATATGATAATATACATATATATAGCGAGAGAAAGTATTGCATTCATGTCAAAAATTCGATGTCGAGATTTTGATGGATATACACGTTTTGAGGTCCTCTGAATCTTTTTTTTTTGGAGGTTAGGTAACTATTTGCAATCAATTTCACGTTCTTAGAATAAAAATTAATTAATTAATTTCATTATGATTTGTTACTGAAGAAGACCGAAACGTTGTATTTAATATATTTGAAGAGAAAATGTATTTTGTTTATAATTCATATTCTTGAATCCAGCGTCTTATTTTTAATATCATTATTTATATATATAAATATTTCTTTTTGAAATGCCTTCGCATTCATAAATAAAATTTCTTTAATATTCTTCCAACCAAGTGACCGAAGAAATAAAAGAAAAAAAAATGAGATTGAAAGGAATAAACATGTCACGCAGGAATCGATTTATATTGACTTAGTATGTCTAAAGTTATATAGAGTTGAGAGAAATAAATGCAACTAAACTTTTCAACTGATTGATTGGAAGTGAATTGAGTGGAGTGTGCCAAGCGATGGTGTCTCTATGAATATAGTGGATTCTCACAAAGACCAAAGAATAAATTGAAATTTTTTTTTATATAATGCAATCCTCTGGGAAGAGATTTTGAAATAAAAAAAAAAAAAAAAAAAGAAGAAAAATTGACTGTGTGTATATCGGCAAAATAAACGGATGTGGCCAGCACTAACGGAATTAGATAGTTGAATTGATTTAATTTAATTTGCATAAACTCCTCTTTAAATTTAAAAAAATAATCAGACATTAAAATTTAATAATAATTTCTATTAAATAAAAAAATTCATAGCGATCAATTCATTGCAGTATCGAAAATTTTTCCATATTTCCTTTCGAGTTTTTTTTTTTTTTTAATGAACGTTTTTTGTTTTTTTATTACATTGCCTAATTTAAATAAATATCGACGAATATGTTTAAGGCTTCAGAAAAAATCTGGTGTGATAGTCGCACAGCATACAACTTTCTCTTATCTTCAAAAATTTAAAGTGGTTTTCTGTGCTTTGTCACACCAGATTTTTTGTATGAACGTATATTTAATTTCCGGCAGTGCGGTACATCTGAATTCAAGATGTGAAATTTATAAACTTAGGAAAATATTTATATTTTGTTATTTGGCACTCAAAAGAGAAGACGTTTTAACATCGTTTGGTAGGCTTAACACAAAAAATAGAATTTTCGCACTTTCGCCATTATGATTCTCAGCATGCGATATTATGATATAAAAAAAATTTGCGGTTTTGGTTTATTTTAAACTAAAATTTTGATATCCAATTGTTTTTTTTTGCTATTCCACTCTTTATTCTCACTGATGCCAGATTGAACGTTTACCCCCGTTTAAGGGTGACAAGAATAAAAGCTGGTATCATTCCTTCCGATTTCAGCTCAAATATAATTACATTTCAATAATTTATTTTATAGCTGGATTGAAAATTATTCTAACTCATCTATTATCATTTTAATAATTAAACCATTCATCAAAACGAACGAACATCCATTGCTACATTTTTTCATTAAATAAAAATTTTGATATAGATTTCGATTCGATAGAATAAATTTTCCCCATTTTTTTTTTCGTGAAATATTTTCTGAAAAATTACCTTCTGGCTAAATCCCTTGGAAAATTATTTATTCATTTTACAGGTCATTTAATGCCTTTTTAAAAGGTCAACCAGAGAGAGAACGACATTTTAAAAATTGACTGGATTTAATATGAATTTGATATGAAAAATATTTATTTTCTAGTATATATTTCATAAAACAATAAATTAGGATTATGTTTTTTTCGGGGATATTCTTAATTTTTTCCTGTTAGTTCTTTTTGGATATAAATCCAGACTTTATTTATCATTTTTTTTTATATCGGAATCCTTTTTGATTCCTCATTTATTTATTAATTTTTTTAATATTATTTTCTTTTAAAGTTAAAAAAAAAAAAATGATACGAGAAATACTTAATTCAATAAATTTGTTTCGGGTAAAAACTTTTAAAATTAATAATTAATTCGATTATAAACTTTTCATAACTAAAAAAAAAAAAATTTATATATAATATAATATAGAAAAGAACTTTTTCATTAAAAAAATAATTTAATTAAATAATTATTTGTATAACTTTTATCTTGATTGGTCGTAACATAAACATCATTTTCGAAAACTAAATTGTTCTATAAAAAAACTCTCATTATATTTGAATTTTAAGTGTTTTTTTTTTTTTTTTTTTTTGCTAATCAACACAACTTTGAGTTAACAAATATTAATTACACTACTCGGCATGAAAAAAAACCCCGAGATATAACCTCCTGAATCCAAATATGACCTCCCTTTTACCCCCATGGGCGTAACTAGGGCGGTGACAGGGCGGCCCTGCCCTACCAATAAGGCTCGTGCGCCCCCCCCCCCCTCCCCCAGAAAGCTCCCTGCCCCACGAAAAATTGAGTAAATATGGGGCTTTCCAGGCCCTGGTATCCAAATGGCTTAAATAAAATCATTGGACTGCCTGGGATCCGTACCCGGCTCGCTATCGAGGGTTAGCACTCTGCCAACTACACCAAGCCCGAGGGCGATATCAATTTAATTACCAAATTTATTTGAATTGTCTAACAATTTCCACTCCGTTGAAATCTCTCTCTCTCTCTCTCTCTCTCTTTTGTTTGATCCGAATAAAATCCGAGAGAAGACGTATTTAAAGGTTAATCAGATCCGAAGACAAACCACACGTCATCATCTCTATTTAACCCCCTCCATTCTGTCTTTTGATATTTCAATCTCAAGGCGAAATCTTATTTAACCAAATCGAAAATTAACATTCCTCTATATTTTACGTTCTTCGAATTTATAAACATAAAAAAATTGAAATTCTCAATCCAATACTCTATTTACTAAACAAAACAAATCATACTTTCAAAATACTTTTTTTTTTTAATCTTTTTATTTTGATATAAAATTCATTTTATAATCCAAAATTTTTACCCATAATTTATCTTATTTAAAATTATAACTTAATCTAGACAACATCGATTAAAATCAAAGGGACATAAATTCTATTTTTCTTGATTCTATCGCCTAGAATTCAAGTATAAGTAAGGTAAGCCTCCTATGCTGTTGCATCACTCGAGTATAGCCAATTGGATTTTTTTTTAATTTTCCCTCTCGGCTACCGAGACTATTTAGGAGTTTAAGATTTATTTCTGGTTATTGTCCCGGAGGACGTTCCACACGTTTGTTTCTAAGTGTCACCAATCCAAGATTCAGGTGTGCTTTGTCATTGCTTTAAAGCAACGATCTTTGTTGCTGGTGTTTTATTCTCAGGCCCCAGATCAATATAGAAATTGTTCTCAATACAAACAAACATTTGGACGGTGTTATACATAAAGGAACCAAGCGCCATTCGATCGAAATTGAGTTAAGATCGCCATCTTTTAGGGAAAAAGATCTATTTAGTTGCCTTCGAGGGCGATACAACGAGTATAGCGATTTTTCAACTTTTCTACACCACTTTCATAGTACGATTGATCTTTCTCGTCAAAATAGGCATCAGTTTCAGCGAATACTTCATCATCGGACTTAAATTTCTTCCCATCAAGCATTCTCTTGAGATCTGAAAACAGGAAAAAGTCACTGGGGGCTAAATCTAGAGAATATGGTGGGGGGTAAGCAATTCCAAGTAATGCTTTATTAAAACTCGAAATTCACTTTTTTCCATTTTTTTTTCAATAACAGAAGTTGCTTCTCATAAAATTCTTTAACTCACGAATCAATAGTTAGATTGCTGTCAAATTTATACACCTATCGTTTGAAGATTAGTACTAAATAAAAATCATATGGAAAAAATTCTAGTAACGCCATCTATACGTCATCCTACGGACTTATTGAATGATCTGTTATATATAAAAAAATTTTAATCATAAATGATTTTGAGAATAATCTTACTTGTCAGTCAGAATACACGTGTAAGGTCCCTCCCCCCTTCACTTCTTCTTCTCCCACGAAAAAATGAAATTTCTACATTTTTGATTACATGTTGGTCCATCCGCTCCCAACAGATGGTATGGAGTTATCTTGATAAAGGAGATTGTCCACTGACTCCTCTGATTTGGACGCAATCTCTCTTTGTTTCTCTCAAATTCATATGAGTTGATTTTAAAGTAATATAATAATTATTAAAGTGATATCTCGTCTCCTTATTATCCCCTAAGGCGGCAGCGCGTCTAGTTATACAGTAAATATCTGAGATTCTTGAATGTAGGTCTCATAAAAGGCCCTTTGACCCCTCCTTCTATTGCTCTTGCCTGAAGGCAGACACAAACTATCACATATGCTCGTACCTATTTAATTTCCGCCTATCTGCACCCATTTTGCCTGAAGTCAGGCAACCAAATTGACAACACCCTAATCTAAAAATCAATTAGTGAGTTCGTTATTTTTATTTTTGTTACCTACTTTTAATTAACAAAATCTAAACTCAAGGCTTATTTAAAAAATTTATTTGCTGATAATTCGTAGAAATGGTACTATCACCATTTGGTAAAAAACAATATTTACCACATATACAGGTCTATTCTCTAAAAACAGCCGTTAAAATTTAAAATAAACAAATAGGTGTTAAAAAGTAATGTAAAAACAATCAGCGTTAAAAAATGCTATTTAAAATCACTTCCTAGCCTCAAATAGCTATTCTGTAAACAAAACCTTAAAGCCAAAGCGTTAACATTTTGTAAATAGTGTTAAAAATTAATGCCATTCTGGTGGACTGGCGCAGCACACAACTTTCTCTTACCTTCGGTAATCGAAAGTTGTGTACTGTGCTTGTCACACCAGATTTTTTGTGTCGACATATATTTAGTTCCCGACAGTATGGTACATTCGATTTTCAAGATGTAAAATTTATAAGTATGGCAAAATGTTTATATTTTGTTACCATGGCAACCATTTCTCCTATCTTTTCTATGGAGAACAAGAGTAAAGTGGTCTTCAGAAGATTTCAATCACAAAATGAGAATATACATTTTAAAGAGCAACTAAAAAATAGTTGATATATGAATTTTAAAAAAAATCGTTGGAGCAAATTTTGAGAAAATCGAAAAAAACTGAAAAAGTGCATCAGTAAAGTACTAGTACTCTTTGGCCAATTTTGTTCAAAAGCTTCGTGTCACGTCCCATGGGGGTGTCTAACTTAAATATAAAATTTCAACCTCCTAAGTCTTTTCGTTCTTGAGATATCTTGTTCACAGACACACAGACACACACACAGACACACACACAGACACACAGACAGACAGACAGACCATGTCGCGAAAAACCACTTTTTTGGATTCAGGGGACCTCAAAACGTGAAGATCCATCAAAATCTCGACATCGAATTTTTGACATGAATCCAATACTTTCTCTCTATATATATATTACATATATACATAGGTAAGAGAAAGTAAAAACAATATTTACCACATATACAGGTCTATTCTCTAAAAACAGCCGTTAAAATTTAAAATAAACAAATAGGTGTTAAAAAGTAATGTAAAAATAATCAGCGTTAAAAAATGCTATTTAAAATCACTTCCTAGCCTCAAATAGCTATTCTGTAAACAAAACTTTAAAGCCAAAGCGTTAACATTTTGTAAATAGTGTTAAAAATTAATGCCATGTCTAGGGGATGCCTTTAATATTTTAACGTCGTGTTTAAAATAAACATGTCGTCCTTAACCTAAAAAGTAAGGTTATGATTTTGATAGCTTTGAAATAAAAGCAACATATTAACGTCGCTGTTAAAATTTTGTTTAGAGAATATAATTTTTTAACGCTCATTGTTTTTACATTACTTTTTAACACCCATTTATTTTAAATTTTAACGTCTGTTTTTACAGAATAGACCTTATAAAATACTATTCTCTAAACAAAGTTTATTTTTTCAAATATTTCTTCAAATCTCTCTGATTCTTTAATTTCAAAGCTGTCAAAATCATAACCTTACTTTTTATGTTCAAGACGCCATTTTTATGCATTAAATACGGCGTTAAAATATCAAAGGCACCCCCTGGACATGTCATTAATTTTTAACACTATTGACTAAATGTTAACGCTTTGACTTTAAAGTTTTTGGCTAGAGAATAGCAATTTGAGGCAATACATATTACTTTGAACATGGTTTTAGTTTATATTGTTATTAATATTAAAAAAAAAAAAGTATGAAATGACATTTCAATACACTTTACATAATAAAAAATAAATAAGAGATGGATTCAATCATCAGACAGAGGCATTGGTCTGGATTTAAAGCTCAACTCAAAATGCCAATCTTAATAGTAATAAAAGAACATCATAAAATGTCACCAGCTAAAGCCTCCTCCCCTTTATATATATATATATTTATATATAATGTGACAAATATTGAAAATGTAATAGAAATCTAAAAGATTGGATATTTTTATTTTATTTTTCATTCTGTCAAATTTTTTTTTTTTCGCATTCACTTTTAAAAAATAGCACTATATTAGAATGTCATCAATCAAAATAATTTAATTAAAGATATGGCGAATGAAGGGAAGCCTTCACAAAAAAAAAAATTAAAATTATTATTTCGTTAGTTGATATACATATATATATATATATATATATCCCTTTTAATTAAATAGCACCTGGAGATTGAACTCGGCAAGAGAGGCTTTTACATTCTGTTACGATGCAATGCAAAGTAACGATATAAAAAATGTAGTAGAGGTTTGTAGGATATATAGAAATACAGTACTAAAGTCATATAGGCTAATTTAATATTCGTGATTTTAAATAATTTTTTTATTCAATTTTACATTTATATATTTATATTTTTTAAATTAATTGTCTAAACTGAGCGTGAATTTAAATTCAGTATAAAAATAATCCCGGTTTGTCATCCTGTCGCTGTAATTCATATCATGTTTGTTTCGTTTTCCATGCAAGCTAATCATGCTCATGAATTCAGTTTGGTTATGAGTGTGTGTGAGAGAGAGAGGGAGAGAAAGAGAGACCTGCAGAAATTTTGCATAAGATTAATTGAATTCTGGTTTGGATATAAATTATCATTCGGAAAAAAAACAAAACATTTTCGAACGAAATCTATTAATCCTTTTTTTTTTTTTTTGTTTTTTATTGAAAATAAAATATTCTTGGTGTTTTATAATCGCTTTTATTAAGATTAAATTAATGCAATTATTTTTAATATGCTCTAGGCCAAACTGTTTTTAGAACAAACTAGTTTCGGATAAACTAGTTTGGCCTTTGACATATATATTTTATATATAATTGCAATCTTAGATCGATTTTTTTTTTGTTTTTGAATTTTTTAAAATTAAAATAAAAAAAATATAATAAACTCATTAAATACACAAATACCTTGCTTAACGAGGTAAATACGTTCCAAGAAATGTTCGCGCAAAATTGCGTTGGTCGATGTCTATGTTTCTGTTTGTTCATCATAAAACTTATAAAGTCAAAGGTTGAGTGAGTTATTTATTATTCATCATACCCCTTTTATTTGGTTATTTTAAAAAAAGCTAATATCAATTTATAAAAATGTTTAAATGCTTTATTCGGAGTGGGAGAAATTAAAACAGATCTTTTTCAAGTACGAAAAAATCTGATGTGACTGGTCGCACAGCTAACAAGTAAGACAACGTTGTGTTCTGTGCTTTCCACACCAGATTTTTTGTGTCGACATTTATTTCTGCCGATATATCAAAATTCAAGATGTAAAATTTATAAACTTGGGAAAATATTTATATTCTGTTACCACTGAAACCATTGGAGGGGATTAACGAGGGGATAAAACAGTTAAGCTTATAATCCTAAGTTGAATACAACTCGAGTTCAAATCCACCTCATGGCAATATATCCAACTCTATTTGAGATGCCTCCTCCTGAGGAAGTAAACGGGAACCCACCTCAGTATCATTCCCATGAGAGTTACCCTTCAGAGTAACCACAACGTGTCAAGACTGACACTAAGGACTGAGAAGAAGACCATTGAAACCATTCCTCCTATTTTTCCAATGAAGTACAAGAGTAAAGTGGTCTTCCTAAGATTTCAATGGCAAAATGAGAATATACATTTTAAAGAGAATCTAAAAAATAATTGATTTTTGAATTTTAATCAAAATTGTTAGGAGCTAATTTTGAGAAAATCGAAAAAAAATTGAAAAAGCACATCAGTAAAGTACTAGTACCAAAGAGTTTTGTTTAAAAGCTTCGTGTTACGTCTCAGAGGGGTACCTAACTTAAATATAAAATTTCAACCTGCTAGCTCTTTTCGTTTTTGAGATATGTATTTTGTTCACAGACACACACAGACAGACCATATCGCCGCGAAAACCACTTTTTTTGATTCAGGGGACTCAAAACGTGTATTTCCATCAAAATACAGTACGACTTTTAAAGATACTCGTATGTTTAATATATCTATTTTGGGTCCAGGGATTCTTATTTAAGCCATTTGGTATCCAAATGGCATAAATAAAAAATAAAATTTTCGGACTGCCTGGGGTCCGAACCCGCGACCCTCGGTATGGAAGGTTAGCACTCTAACCCCTACACCATGTCAGAGGGCATAATCAAAAGTTGTTTTGCCCCAACAGATTTTTTATTTTTTAAAAAGAAGGAATTGTTGTTGACTATGATATATCTCTTGATATAAGTACTATAATTTGTGATATTTCTTTTTAAGATTATTTATGTTGATATTAGTTTGTTTTTACGACGACGTCGAGGTGAGTGTTTGGTGTAAGAGTAACTCCCATATTCCTCCCCCTTCGTTCACTTGATTCCCCCCGTAACTGTCTTTAAACTTAGAGGAAAACAGCTTAAACGACGGATGACGTTAAGGTCGGGGGTTTGTATGGGGGTGAGTTTGTGAGGGTTGTCGACGTCGTCGTCCCCGTCGTTACCCCCTGCAGTCTGTCCTTCACTTTCTAATGATGCTTAAAGAGATAAGGGGGAGACGAGATCAAATGAAGGGTGGCTTTAGGGGTTTGGGTACTACCCGACTAGGATGGGGAGGGGCTTAAGGATTCCAATTTTAATTGAAACGCCTCGAATTACAAAAGCCTAAATGGAAAGACGACTACGACAATGACATTAAATTTGGATTAGTGTCAACAACTACTAATTCTTAAGGATTAAAATTCAAAAATCAAAAAAAAAAAGAAGAAGGAAATAATAAATAGCATTTATAATTGAAAAACAAAAAATTCAAAATGAATTCCTTATGCAAATTTTATTTATCTCTTTTGTTACTAACTTTACCAAAAAAAATAAATATTCCACTAATGAAAAAACAGGGGCGTTTTGGGAAAATATTCCGAAGTTAATGAAATTTTATTTGGGGTACTCTACTATCCTAAGTTTTCGACTTCGAGGACCCTGTGCTTACTTGGGGAAAGGGGAAGGGGGGGGGGCATAAACCTCAAAAGATTTGGAACTTTTTGCTTGTATCACGTAAACCAATCATAATTTGTGTACCATAGCACAATATAAAGCTGAGAGCATGAAATTTGGTAAAGTTTGATACATAAAACGAATTTGTAGACCCAATATTAACCGAGATACGGCCGGTCACAGTTAGACAAAATTTTACTTTTCTAGAAATTTTGTCTTAACTTTCGGCTGCCTAACTTAGACAAAATTTTACATTTCTAGAAATTTTGTCTAACTTCAAAGTCAAAATTAGACAAAATTTTACATTTCTAGAAATTTTGTCTAACTTTGACCGTCAGTATCTCGGTTAATATTGGATCTACAAATTCGTTTTATTTTCCAAATTTTACCAAATATGCAGTATAAAATTTTACCTATGATTTCCTAGATTCCTGATTCGGATAGATAATTGATCTACGTAGATGATAGTAAACAAAATATGAAATTGCATAGAAATCCGTTCTCTAATCATCAGGATCTTCAATCAATTCAATTATGTGTAGCAATATTTTAGTTGGAAATAACAACGGAACACTTAATTTCCGAATTAAAATTATAAAATTTGGTAGTCAAAAAACAATTCTGATCTGATTAGTCGGTTTAAAATAATCGTTAATTGACCTGACCAATGATCCTTAGCATTCTATTGATTTTCAAAGATATTTCCACATAAATTGCATGCTAATTCAAATGTTTAGAATTGTGTCCTAATGCTAATAAATGACGAGAATTCATTAATTTACGCCAATAAAATTACGAGTATGATAATTAAATTATCTGCCCAAACTAATATTTTGATGACCTTTTAGAAATTATATATTTAAAACAATCTGTTCGACTCTTGGTGGTTTGTAAGCTACAAAGTCACCCTTTATCTTTTTACAAAAATAACTATATACAATATTGTTTGAAATTTTTAAGCTTAAAAGGAGAGGTACTAATTCAAATTAAAAATTATTTATAATGATCAGCACTTGAAAACAAATTGTTTTTTGGCGACGTTGATTTGTATATAGATAGGCCTGCTGTAATTTTTTAAAATTTTTTATAAGAAGGCAAGGCCAAAAACGTCGCCAATAAAGAATTTTATTTTTGAAGTTCTGATCCAAATAATTTTAATTTGAATTAGTATTTCTACATCAGCAATATTTATTTCTTATCACTTAAAAGGAATGTTAAAAAATTTTTAGCCCTCGGGCCTTGGTGTAGTGGTTAGTGTGCTGGCCTTCTCAACCAAGGGTCGCGGGTTCGCATTCCGTCTCATGCAACAAAATTTATATCAATTTAATTGGCTACCAATAAATTTAAATAGAGACGGGGTCTAAATGGCCTTCGTTGGCAAAAAAGACCTTAAATAAATAAAAAAAATTAAATTTTAACTCGCAAATTTTATTTTCAATTATAATAATAACTAGCCGCGACGCCCGCCTTCGGTGGCATTCTTATTTAATTTTTAATGTAGGTAGACATTTCGAAATTCTCTTCGTAAAGACTCGCATCATTTACATTGTTATTTATATACATAGGCTATTGTAAAATTTATGAGCTTAAGAACAGACTGTTGACAACTCTATTTGCTAAAAAAAAACTCCAATGCAACTGAAGATGGCATGATTAAATCGGCCGAAACGTTTTGCGTAAAAGGAGTTCCTCTTCAATTCTTATTTAAGCCATTTGGTATCCAAATAGCTTAAATAAAATCGGACGGCCTGGGATCCGTACCCGCGACCCTCGGTATAGAATGTTAGCATATATTCTGGAGTGGGGTAATACAAAAATACAAAATACAACATTTAAACTTAAAAAAAAATTGACTTTTTTAAAGCTATTGCATAAGTATACTATAATTAAAATTTCACTTTTCTAAGTCGGCGAATTTTTAAATTAAAGACTTTCCCTAGCTTACAATATTGCACTCAATATTTTATTTAAAAAGCCTAATTAAATCTTTTCCAAAAATAAAAAAAAAAATCTTGGATTTATATTTGACATAGCTGGCTAATTTATTTTTATTTAGACGAAATTTATTTATCTCCAGGCTTTTATCTATCCAAAGAGAGGAAAAACAGAAGGCATATAAACTTAGGACTTAAGAAGGGTTTAACTTTCCTCCGCCCTGATTCTTGTTGATATTCATTAATCTTTCTCTAGTCCTAAAAACTTTTGGATATTTTGATCATAATTTTTCATTAAGAAAAAGAGAGACGATATAAAATTTAGAAAATATTTTTTTTTTTTTCTTCAAAATTTAATATCTTTTTAACTAATTTTTTTTTCTTACCTAATAAGAGTTATATTGATCTATTAGCTCTTAAGTCTTCTAGTTTTTATCAAGATTGATTAACTCTTTTAAAAGTAATTATGGACCATTTATTTCTCCAAGGGATTCGGAAATTTGCTATTGATTTCAAATAGAAGTTTATTAAAAGAAAGAAAATAGTTTTTCCTATCATTGGGTAAAAGGCATAAAAAAAAACTGGTGTGACTGATCGCACAATTGAAAGTTGTATTCTATAATTTTTTGTGTAGTTAATACGTTATTTAGTTTGGTGCCAGTTTCTTATTTATTCCTGACGAAAAACTTGCTCCAAATAACTAAAAATTGAAAAAATTGTATGATAGGCCTATATCGAAAAAAAAAGCCTACGCAAAATTTGTTTTACTTTTTTTAAACTTTATATTCTTTTGATTCAAGCGTGAAATTTAAAAATTTCTTGAATGTTTCTTAGGAGATTTTAACAAATGACTTTTCCAAATGGACTTTATATTTAAGTCTCATCAGACTCTTAGTCCCTTAATTTAGAGAAATCTAGATTCAAAGAAGGATCAAATAAATCACCCTTCTAAGCTTAGCTTAAATCTGTTAAACGCTTTCTTCTCCTCCCCTTCGAGGGTATCTTTTTTAAATATCTTCCCTAGATTGATCTATTTTAAACGAAATTGTTTTTTAAATAATTGAAAATATTTTTGTATAGAAAAATACTTGGCGAATATCAAAGTGATTCACGTACAGTGAGTGCCACAATTAAGTCCCCACCTGATAGCTAGAGCCTTAAGAATATGGTATATGGTGAAATAATTTTAAATTTGAAAAGGTAAAATAAAACCATCTGTACACCAGATGTTACGTTTTAACTTTTCGATCATTAAAATTATTTCACCATTCACCATATACTATACCATATTCTTAAGGCTCTAGCTATCAGGTGGGGACTTAATTGTCGCGCTCACTATACATTTATTTCTACCAAATGATTCGCCAAAATGTATTGCTATAAAGAATTTTGTAAACTCTTTTCGGCTACTGAGACCATTTAGGGGTATGACTTCATTATATAAATATAAATTATATTAGAGTGGTATATTAGAGAGGTGGATCTTGTAGTAAAGAAAGAAAGAAAAAAGCCTTTATAGCTACATTTATTTCGTTTATTAGTCCTTTCAAGCTGACGTTTCGGATTTTCGGATTTGCGATCATCCTTAGGGCTGGGGTGTGTCAATAAGACTCCTCAAAAAGTCGAGTGGCGCAATTGTATAAAATATTTAAGGACTAAAGGCTATGTGAGTCAATGTTAGATCTAACCTTTTTGAGGAGTTTTATTGACACACTTGAGCCCTGAGGATGGACGCAAATCTGACCAAAACGTCGGCTTGAAGTGATTAATAAACGAAATAAACGTAGCTGCAATCGCTCTTTTCTTTCTTCCTTACTATAAATTATATTATACCAATGGCTACCAGGGGACGTTCCACACGCTGATTGCTCGGAATTACCAATCCCGAGCTTTCGTCGCGCTTGACATTGTTTATTTGTGACGATTGTGGTGATTGTCTTCTCTGCTATAAAGAATTAAAATGTTTTAATTTAAATTTCTAACGGTAGCTATAAAGTATTGAACATTTAATTTTGATACCAAATATAATTTAAATTATTTCGACAGCAGAGATCCTTTACTCTTAGGGTAAATTCCTCTTGAAACTAATCATTGCAAATTTGTCGACAAACTTTTATTAATAATGCGAAAATTCCATAGACCTTCATTTTTAAATGGAAATATATATTTCAAATAGGCCTAGTATGATAAAATATAATTTATTTTCATTTTTGTTTCGCGTTGCTTTTGTTCCTATGGCTAAGTGTCTATTCGTTCATTTAATAAAATTTTTCATTAATTTATTTCATTCATTTGTGACCATGTCAAGTGGTTGTAGGGCTATTATTTATGTCTTTCTCTTTCTATCTCCATTTAAGTGATTCATACCATGTTTAATTTGCATAATATGAATTTTTTTTTGTTTTGTTGTTGTTCTAGGGCACCCGTAAACAACTCGGTCCGGATTTGTTGAACGCACAGGATCCTGACAGTGATTCGAGTGCCCTCGTCTATACTCTTCTGGTGACAGGAAATGAGGCTCCTGGTCAAGTGGAATTGACATCCGGCTCGGGCGACCAGTCTGTGCAATCCTTCACTCAACAGGATGTCAATCAGGGTAGGATCTTCTTCCGACATCGGGTTGGCGGTCCAGCTAATGCCAAACTCGCCTTCCAGGTAAGACTCACCGTTATTTTTTTTATTATCAGACTTTAGGGAGTCTTTGCGTTTGTCATGGGTCTTCAAACTCTTTTTGTATCTAGTCGTTAGACAAGTGATACTCAAAAAGAGATAAGAGGCTAATACATTTTGACATATTACACATTTCTGATATCCAACTTTTAACTTAACAAAAATATCTTATAATCAGCTAAATATGGAGGGTTTTAATAATAAATAGGAACCAAATAAATTAGTATATTTTACCTATTCGGAAGGTAGGCCCAATTCGCCAATTAATTTTTTGTTTGTAACAAGCTACTTTGAGAGTGGAAGACTGTTTATTAAATAAAAATTACTTATATTTTGGTTCATTTTGTTTTGTCTATTGTTTTTGATTTGCTGGTACATTTTTTCTATTTCTCCTAATGCTCATTTAAGTCATTCATCAATCATAATATTTTGGATGGCTCGCCATAAATAATTTAAAAAAAATCATATAATAATTCCTGATTTCTGGTAACCTATTAGGCCACACATTCTGCACTAGATTTCAAGAGTCAAACGCAGTTTGATAATGTGACTTGCCAGAACGATGGATTTCGTATTAAAATTTTTGGACTTGAACTAATAATATTATTCTAAAAAACCGACATGACCGACATGAAAATTACGGCTTGTTGATTGCGCCACGAAGGTCCACATGATGCAGGAACAGTGTCAGTTCACCCTTCGGTTCAATATGCGCAGGTCCATTCGTTTGTTTGATTCATTGTCATAGCAGTATACAGTGAATCACCCTGCTTCACCTGCGTTAGCTGTGTCTCAACTTGCACTTCCTTACTGTTGGTTGTTTTCATTAAAATTAAACAAGAGTTTTATTTTAATATTTATTAGTTCAATTTTTTAAGAAGAAAACTTCATCCCAGAATCGAATACAATTGAGTAACATCACATTATTCCATCTCCCTGTAATGGGATTCTTTTATCGTCATTTGAATTCTTACCCCCATCATCTGATATATCTGCCCCAAAAACTTTGTATTCATTTGTAAATCAAAGGGGTAAGACAGTTTTTTGTAGTTGAATGTTTGTCGGTCTTCTTTAATATAATTACTTAAGAATAGATTCTTAATTCCAACTCGTTGCAATACTATCTTTTCAAGTTCCTTATAAACTCTTTCTATATAAAACAAATTAGCAAATAAGAAATTAATTGACTTTTAAAATCGAATTAAACTTGGCAACGTTTCATTCTTTCTCTTTTGCCATTTCCATTCGTCTTTCATTTTGAATTAAATATTGTAGGAAAAAAAAAGTAAAAAAGGTGAATGAATAATTTTTTTTAATTAATAAGAATTTTAAAAGGAGAGGGAGGATTCTTTGTTCAACTCAGATTGTTCATTAAACTAAACTTAAGGCCTAAAGTCTAGACGGCATTCATTGTATAGGACGAGACTCTAGGCGACATTGAGTCCGTGCATTTGGCAGTGGCGTAGCGAGGGGGGGGGGGGGGCAAGGGGGGTCATGATGCCCCGGGCGCCGCTCACAAAGGGGCGCCAAATGGTCCGCAAAACAAAAAAAAATTGCTGGATAATTTTTATTTTTATTATAATTGATTTCTGGAAAATATATTTTAAATGTAGTGCCAGTGTAATATAATAATTCTCGCCGAAAAAAAGTCGGCGAAAAAAGTCGCCGAAAAAAAGCGCACCGAAAATTTTCTAGCCGAAAGCAAAATCTCGACGAAAAAAAAAATCGCCGAAAAAAAATGGCCGAAAACCCGAAAAGTTCCAAAATAAAATATTTTTAAAAATCTGGTGTGACTGTCGCACAGCAGAAAACTTTCTCTTACCAAAGGTACTGTTCTGTACTTGTCACACCAGATTTTTTGTGTCGTCATACGTATATAAAGCGTCGATATATTAGACCAGAGTTTTCCAAACTGTGAGGCGCGCCTCCCCAGGGAGGCGCGGGCTAGTCTAAGGGGAGGCGCGAATATTGGCCACCAAGATCAATTTTCCAAATGATTGCTAGTTTTATAAATAAAATAATTAAATTTAGAAGATTCTGGGACGGAGGTTTTCCTTAATTAAAAAATATGAATAAATAAAAAAAATATTTTTATATAAATTTATATTTTTTAGTATTAAAAATTTTTGTTTTTGTATTATTTTATTAAATGTGTGGGGTAGGGGGCGTCATACGATTAAATATTTTTAAAGGAGGCGTTGTAACAAAGTTTGGAAACCACTGGCCTAAAGTAAGACTCATTCTAGAAAATTATCCTATGTGTAAAACCCAAAGGCGGATTTTATTTATTACGATTGGATTTCAAATGGCTTAAATAAGAATGCCTGGACCCCAACATATAAATAATCTTTTTTTTTTCATCTGCCCGTCTAGCCAACTGCCATTGGGCTAAAATTTTTACAAAATATACATATCGTCGCTTGCATCACGTAGTGACGTATCTCAAAAAAATTAAAAATTGAGATACACGGGTATGGCCGTGTCCTGGCGTTCTTTACATTATCACAAAGTGACGAATCTGTATTTCCATGTTTTTTCGTATTATTTAGGATTTTTGGTTTTGCGTATCTATACATTTAATATAACAACACGAACTATAAAAAGCTCTCCTGAAAAATGATAGAAATTGAGATAGGCCACTACGTGTTGCAGGCGACGACGATATATCAAAATAATATAAAAAAAACAATATTAATAATATATATATTATTAATAACGGTTATCGTAAAAAGTCTTATAAGGCCTAAGTTGCCGAAAAGACTGTGTGAATGTGTGTGTTAATGTGAGAGTTGTTAAAAAAAAAAAAAAAATGGATTAGGGGTTGAAAAATTGAAAAAAATGTTTTTTAAATTTTTTTTTAGCTAAATCGAAGCCAAATAAATATTAAACATTCAAAAAATAGCGTTGATTATTATTTTATAATATTAAGGGATGAGATGAAGGGTTGATTATTTAAGAAAGGCCTTGGAATATTCCAAATCACTTGTTGACATTCTTTTACAGCTCTAAATATAGTTAGATTAGAGCAAAAGGTATTTTTTTACTTTTAATAAAAAGGGAATTGTTATTTTCATCTATTTATTCCTATAATAAGAGAGAAGAGACAAGTTTATCTCGTTCAGTCGAGAGCGTGGCCTGCTGGCAGGCGCTGCTATCTTTTTTGTGTTTAAAGTGAATCAAAGTGAATAATTGATATAGTGTAACCCACCCTAACCTCACCGTCAGCCAACACACCCTCTTGAGAGTCTTATTAAAGGTAATTATTATACATTTTATCGATGAAAAAAAAAAATGATAGAAACAAATAATTTGACTGCGAAAAACGATTCTTTTGAATATGAAATTAAATATTTTGTATTTCACTAAGGGTAGAGGGAGAATATAAGATGTTGAAAGGGGGAGGGGGAGTGTAGGTGTCATTGAAAACAAAATTAGTTTTTTATTTTTTATTTTTTTTTAAATACACTTTTTTCTCATTCACACTCAACACTCACACACACATTCTTTCTCTTTCTATGTGGCCTATATTTTTGTAAATCAAATTTCCTTATTATACTTTTACACAGGTGTGGGTGGATTAAGGATTGAAAATTAAAATAAAATAATTTCAAATTAAAATTAAAATAATTATTTATAAATGTATTCAAATTATTTCGCGGTGAAGGACCGCATTTCCTTAAGGGGAGGGGGGGGCTATGAAGGCATTAACCAGGGGGGTTAATGCCCCATCCCCTATAATGCACAAAGATATTAATGTTTTTTAATACTTTTACTAAAAAATAAGTGCATTCCTTTTGAGTTAAAAAAAAAATTAAATTATATTCAATATTTAGCAAATAGTATAGTAGGATAGAAACATTTTAATGTCATTCTAAAATTTCGTATTACTGGGGCGGAATTAATTTTTGAAGATTTCGAAACTCTCGTAAACAGATAATAATAACACTGGAACTCATCGAATCCCTTGCAGAATTTTGTAGGGATTTTTTGCATTAGGTAGAAAAGTAAGAAATGATTAGTCCACTTAGAATTTTCCTGGGGTGAGTTATCGCATCTTTTTGTATATAGGACTAATCTCAATTCGGATTTGAATTTTTACTTTCTCTTACCCATATGTATAAGTTAATATACATATATATAGAGAGAAAGTTCGATGTCGAGACTTTGATGGATATACACGTTCTGAGATCCCTTGAATCCAAAAAAGTGGTTTTCACGACATGGTCTATCTGTGTGTCTGTTTGGGTTCAATTTAAAACATGAAGGAATTGAACTAGGAGGTTGAAATTTTATATTTAAATTAAACACCCCCTAGGGGGTGAAAATAAGATTTGAGAAAAATATTTTTCTTCAGGAATGAAAGTTAGAAGAAAATGCAACCGGAATGTTTTCTTTAAAAATATATTTTAACAGCTGGCATTTCGGCTTTGGTCAAAGCCATCCTCTGAGCTGTTAGTGGTCATGCGAGGATGGCTTTTACCAAGGCCGAAAAGTAAGCTGTTAAAATATACTATTTTTAAAGAAAAAATTCTGGTTGCGTTTTCTTCTAACTTGCAATCCTAATACAAATTCCACCAGCCATAAAATACCCTTATACCAGCTTTTTCCAAACTGTGAGGCTCACCTCCCTAGGGAGACGCGGTCTAGTCTAAGGAGAGGCGCGAATATTGGCCCCCAGAACCAAATTTCCCAATTTCCAAATGATTGCTAGTTTTAATATAAATATGAATAAATAAAATATTTTAAAAATGGGGGGGGGGCGTCATAAGATTAATTATTTTTAAGGGAGGCGTGGTAACATAAAGTTTGGAAACCACTGTATTAGACGATGTTTTGAAATTTATAAATATGGGAAAATATCTATTTATATTCCTGGCTTCAATCTTTCTTATGAACTAAAAGGGTTAAGTGGTCTTCATAAGATTTCAAAAGCAAAATGAGAATATACATTTTAAGGAACATCTAAAAAATAATTGATTTTTGAATTTTAATCAAAATCTTTGGAACGAATTTTGAGAAAATCGAAAAAAACTGAAAAAGTACATCGAAATTCTTTGGCCGATTTTAATTAAAAGCTTATTTTACGCCCTAGGGCGGCACCTAACTTAAATATAAAATTTCATCTTCCTAGCTCAATTCCTTCATGCTTAAAATTGAACACACACAGAATATTTTTGATTTTTGAAGCGGGTCGTAATAGATTTATTTATTTATTTATTTATATTTCGGCCTTTTTAAATGCATAATTTGAGGTTTTATTAGTACTTTTTTTTTTTAATAAAAAAAAAAACACTCACACTTTTTTCTCATTCCTACTCACACTCACACACACATGCACACAGTCGTTTCGGCAACTTAGGCCATATAAGACTTTGACGATAACGGTTATATTAATTAATAATATATATATTTGGGGTCCAGGCATTCTTATTTAAGCCATTTGGTATCCAAATGGCTTAGATAAAATCATCGGACTGCCAGGGGTCCGAACCCCTGACCCTTGGTTTAGAAGGCCAGCACTCTAGCCACTAGACCAAGCCCGAGGGCCCGAGCCCTGCTTATAAATTTCATTTCATCTTCTAATATATCGGCGGAAACTATATATACGTATGTCGACACAAAAAATCTGGTGGGACAGTCACACCAGATTTTTAAAAATATTTTATTTTGGAACTTTCCGGATTTTCGGCGAGTTTGTTTTAGGCGAGATTTTGCTTTGGGCGAGAAAATTTTCGGCGAGTTATACCGCCCCCATAATAATTTTGTATATTCTACATATAATATTATATGGTTTTCGAATGGGGGGGGGGGGCGCTTAAAAGGTATTGTGCCCCGGGCGCGCGTTAAGCTCACTACGCCACTGGCATTTGGTGCGTTGCGGGTTTGTATTTCGCTGGCATTTTGTATTCTTTTTCACTGTAACTGTAATGTATTACCCATTTTCGCCATAGCTATGCAAGAAGACAGCTTCTTTTGTAACTTTTAGTACTTCTTTCTTTATCTTTTTGCAACTTGTGGACCAATTAATAGAGGATCTCCAAATATTTAATGGTATCTTTCATCAGAAGAATACAAAAAGGAAGAAGCAATGTTTTTTTTTAATTTTGAGGATAGGTTACAAGACCATTTCCCTTTTTAGATTTCATAAGAAAGTGCTTGCTCCTTTCCAGCCACCCGCTCACAGGTCCCAGGGTTAATCAAGTCTGAGACCACCTCAAATTGGACCCTTTGTATATGAAGGATGAAATTTTCTCTCGCTTTCCTACCCTTAGAGGAGACTTCGTGATTGTTGAATTATTTGTGGCAAGCTGGACTTGAACTCGAGTTGTGTTGAAACTTCAGGTCTGTGATCAGCAACTTATCCGACTTAATCACTTGCCTCCTCGACCATTTCTCCATGGGAGGAGAGGGGGGGGAGAGCTCTAAGGGAAGAATGTTTATAAGTTTCTTTTAGTTATATCACAAGTGGCTAGATGGCAATACTAGGTTAGTTCAAAATTTATCCTGTAGAGTTCGTTTCATTCGCCAACAAAATAACATTTTTTCATGAGTTTAATAACAAATACATTAAGTGGCTTAAAAATCTGAATATAAATGAATTAACTTTTTTAAACTAATAAATTACTTTTAATTATAAATTGTTTACAATTAGCAAAGCGAGTTAAGTAGTCAGTATCAAAACATGTGAATTGCAACAAGCTTGAGTTCAAATCTCTTTGGGAGCAAGCTTACTTTTAATTCCATGACAAGCGTCTAGATGGCCCTAAACCATGGGGGGGACAGCTCTATGGGAAGAATGTTTATAAGTTTTTAGTTGTCTGATATGTGGCTAGATGGCAATACTAGACTAGTTAAAAATTTATCCTGTAGAGTTCGTTCCATTCGCCAACAATATAACATTTTTTCATGAGTTTAAATAAACAAATAAAAAAAAAACATTATAAATTTGAATATAATAAAATTGTAACGTGCCCTACTCAATTATACACCCGCAATTATTGCCCTTCGCATTCTATATGCTCTACGTGTTTTTAAAATGGGAAAGAAAGAAGTAAGTTCTTAATTATTTCATTATTTATTTTTTTTTTTTAAATATGTGACAGTCCACAATGGGGTTTTTTAATTACCCCCTCCCAAAAAAAAAAAAAAAAAAAAAAAAAAAAACAGTGGGGAACCCTGAAAAATATTCGATTCATCAGAATCAATGTATTTTATATAAAAAATTTGAAAAAAAAAAACAAGACTTTAAACTCATTTTTCTCAAAACTAATATATAATCGTAATCCAGTTTCGATGCATTGTCAAGGGATGCTTTACAAAATACTTGCCTGAAAAGATATGGGGTAAATTATTTTGTTTTCCTGCAAAAGAAACGCTTCTCCGCCAGTGTCTTCAAAATCTAGATCTAAACGAATTAATTTCATTTACTGCAAGACAGATTAATAACAGAGGATATAGGGTTTGCCAACGGCATTTCAATGACACCCAATTCCAAAATAATTTACAACTTAAGCTTCTCAAGCAAGTTATTCTTTCACCGATTTGTTGTTACACTGTGCAAGAAGAAAAAAATACACGCAACATCCAAGCCAAACAATCTACTGGGAGTTAATTTTTTTTTATTCGGTGAAACCTCCTAATTTTCTAAACAAAATAATAAAAAATTTTTTTGCCAATTTACTTGTAGATTTCTTGCACCCTTCAAATAAAGGAATAATTAAAGAGGAGAAAAATCTAGACTACATAGATGACAATGTCCAAGAAGAGGAAGAGGCAACACTGAAAACATCCACGCCCAGCCTTTGCAGATTAATTATAATTTTTTTACAATTTGCAATAAATTTTTTTAACACTAATTTCTCTTTTTTTCATTTACTGTTCATTTTCAAATAATTGTTTTAATCTTTTTTTTTATTTTATCATACCGATAAACATATATATTAATATCAAGGGCGGATAGAGGGGGGGGTAAAGGATTTAATTACCCCCCCCCCGAGATTTGAAAAAAATACTTTTTTTCAAAAATAAATTTATTTTTAATGAAAAATTTTAAAAATTAACACTTAAAAATTTGATTTGTACGTATTTATATTCTGGCAAACAAGTGCAGAATAAGCCTTTAAATTACCGAAATGAAGAAAAAATTGCGTGCTGTGCGACCAGTCACACCAGATTACCCCCGTTTCCCCCGAGAAACACCTCTGGATCCGCCCTTGATTAATATACAGAAAATATTGAATAAATATCAAAAATTCAATACGAATTGGACGAAGTTTTCCTGTGCAACTATCACATCAGTATTTGAAACAAATTAAATTTTTCGTGCACTTTTTTTTTTTTTAATTTATTTAAGGTCTTTTTCGGCATCTAAGGTGATTTAGACCCCATCCCTATTAATTTCAAATGATTAGTAGCCAATTCAAATTAAATAAATTTTTCTCGCTTGGGACGGGACGCGAACTCGAGACTTTAGGCACGAGAAGCTAATGTCTTCTCTCTGAGCCACGGGTCTCCCGCGCAAAATAATAGGTCGACACGCGTATAGAGGGCGCTAAACTTATAAACAATTTTTAACCTGGAGCTGTCCCATCTTGATTGTATGATCTGTGCCCTAAACTTACAAACAATTATTAACCTGGAGCTGTCCAATCTTGATTGTGTTTGATCTGTGCATTTCTCATACAATCTTTTTTTTATTTTAAAAATTAACTAAAGAAAATTTATAGATAATAAATAATAAATAATAATTTGGGAACTAAAGAACTTTTTATTTTTGTCTATCAATGTTATATCTCAATCTTTCCTCAAAAATGATTAAAACAAAATAAAAAGTTTTTATTGTCAATTATTTCCTTGATTTTTTTTTTCAACTCCAATTTCAATCTTTTAAAAGACTTTTAATATATTTTCTTCTTGAAGTTAAAATAAACTCTTGAGTATATAATAAGTAAGTTAATAATATACGAAAAGAAAGCGCCGAGACCGACTTTTAAATGTAAATATTAATATAAGACAAAAAAATCCGAATTTGTAATTTCATTTTTGTATTCATGTTGAACATCAAAGACAGATACAATAGAAAAAATTTCTTTTAAATATACATTCCTTAAACTCCTAGCGGGAAAGTTTTATAATTTAAATTAAATTTGAATGGATTTTTTTGGGTTTAAACTTACTATCTTTATCATTTTTGTTATTTTGCAGGTATCCGATGGAATTGAAACCAGCAGCACAGCTTTTTTACGAATCACGGCTTACCCTCTTCAAGTACGTCTAGCGAATAACACAGGCTTGATCCTGGTTCGCCGGACTTGGGCTCTTATCACCACCGGCAATTTGTCATTTGTCACCAACGCCGAGGATAATGCCACCGAATTGAATATCCGCTATGATATCATCCGTGTTCCACAACATGGCGCCATACAGAGGCTCCAACAATTGTCCTCGACCTCCGAATGGACCAATACCGATCATTTTCTTGCACGTCAATTAGCTCAAGAACAAATTCGTTATTTACACACAACTGGAGAACCTGCACAGGATGAATTCAAGGTAATCAAATTTAAACTATTGAATGAAAATATTTTGTTAAGAAAAAAGGCATTTTATAGTATTTATTATATTCAAAAATTCCAAGCATGACATCACTGAAGTAACGTAATAACATCTCAACCTAGTTTTCTACACAACAGCTCTAAATCAATAAAAATAAATTGAAAATGCCTTCTTTCTTTTGTGCGTTAGGTCATTCATTCGCTGCAAAAACATTATTAAAAAAAAATATATACTTTTAATTTAGGGAAAAAACTAGTAAGAATTTTAGATACAATTCTAATTTTCTTATTTTAATTAAATAGAAAAGGATGACCTCAATACTAGTAGCAAATTTACATCACAATTGGTCTCACGGGATAAACAATAAATTTCTCTCTCCCTACCGGGTGTTGCATAATTGCATCCTAAATCAAAGTCAACCCTCTGATAATTTTAAGAAAAAATTACAATTTCATAATTTTTGAAAAAACGTAGGCCTATTAGATAAAATAAAAGTATTTTCATTATTGCGCTTTAAAAATGAACAAAAATGGACCCTTGATTTTTTTTAGAAGAACCGTTTTCGCTTTAAAAAATAAAAAGCATTTATTTGCTTCTGTCTCTTAAAAATAATGGCTATTATTTTTTCTTTTTAAACGAAACCCGTCTTTCTTTGCTAATAGTTACTTATTAAAATTCAAAATAATATGATAACTAAGAGAATATGAGTCCTCTTTAATTCTCCAGCCAGGAGAAAAAAAAAAGAATTATATTTTTTTTAATTAAAACATGACGTTTGATATGAATAAGGGGAAAAATGGCTGACATAAAGGAAAGGAAGAAATGCCAGCCTCTTAGCTCGGGTAACTCGTGGTTGCCATCCACATACTCACTAGATGCGAACCCCTGAGTGATATGTTTCAATTTCTTTATTTGTTAGTATAATGTCATAATCCTAAGTAATACAAATCTGATGGGGGATGACATGTTATAAACAAATTGAAATATATCACCAAGTATTTTTCCAGTTAATTAATTTTATATTGATTATTTTTTCCTAAGAAAAATTGTTTGTTTATTTATTGATAAAATGCCACATCAGAAGTAATACAAATCTTATGATGGTACGTTATAAACAAATTGAAACATATCACCAAGTATTTTTCTAATTAATTTTATATTATTTTTTACCCTGCTTATAAGGGTTTAACTAGAGCCAACGGTTCTAAACTTTTTTTCTCTTTGCGGACCACTATGAGATTTTTTTCTTAAAAAAATCCAAGAATTAAGATTCTCAAGCGTGGGACACATGCAAAACATAAATCTACCTACTTTTTTCTCGGGGAATATATTTATTTTTTCTCTCCTATACAGGTCTAAAACAGGCGTTAAAATTTAAAATATACAAATCGGTGTTAAAAAGTAATGTAGAAACACTCAGCGTTAAAAAAATGCTATTCTCTAAACATAGTTTTAACAGCGACGTTAACATGTTGCTTGTTGCAGCCAAAATCAATAATAATTTTAAAAATTTCAAATTTGAACACAAATTAAAAGTGTAAGGCAAGTCCCTAACAGATGGCGTATACTGTCCATAAAAATTACGAGTTTTATGACCTCTGAGGACAAGGGAGTCTCGAACGAAGCCCTTCGCCCAGCAGTCAGTCAGTTTGAGTCGAGTCTCTGTCCTTGTAGCTACTTGAGAAGACAACGTCTCTCTCTCTCTCTCTCTCTCTCTCTCTCTTTTCTCTTTGTTTGCCCTTTTGACAAACATTTTAGCTGGTTTCGTTTGTTCACGAAACTAGAGAGTTCTTTTGGACTCCTTGTTAATTGGCGATTAATTTGCTAATTTAAATCTCTATTGTTTATAACTTTAATATAAACAATACCACATTGACTAAGTAGTCACTATTAATTAATCGGAGAGAGAGAAATAAAATTATAATTTATATTATAATTTTGATCTGTTTGATCAACCGACAATCGCCACCTGGCAATCATATGAACTCTTTGTTCAACTGCTGACTGGAGGAACCCAATTTCTTTGTCCTGGGAGACATCAGGCCGCCATCTTCCTTTGTTTTGGGGACATTCGGCCGCACGCTGTTCAACATTTCGACATCCTTTGTTTGATAAGTGACATTTGTTTTTTATCCATCTTTTTCTTTATCTTAATACTGATTTTTGGATTCTGAACATTCATTTTTAATAATTTAGTCAAATAATTTAGTAAAGTAAGTGTCATTGATTGACCCTTATTTCACTAATGTTAATTAATGACCTATTTGCCTTTATGGTTATTTTTCTTTATATTTTGTCTTAAAATTTAATTTGGTTCCAATATTCTCTTTTATAATTTAATTAAGTTGAATAATTTAATTTAATTTAATTTTGGAATTCTAAATAATCTATTTTCACTTTTACTTTTTGTTTATAATATTTTATTATTTTATTTTTGCATGTGCTCTATTATTTTGTTTCATTTTCATATTTTTTACACCTAAGTCTCCCTATTCATTTGTACTTTAGTTATGTTGGAAAGTGCTATTTGGAGAGACACCCCCCTTTGTGTGCCCCATAATGACACCCCAATAAATCGTTGTTATTTTTATTTTGTTAAAACTTTGTTTTAATTGGTGACCCCGTTTTAATTTTATTTTCAGACATTTGTTTATTATTTATTATAGTTTTTTATTTAATTCCTCAAGAGGGTGGGGACTTATTTATTAGATACAAATAGGTCTCAGCTTCACTAGGTGGTTGTGACGGATACCTTACTTGTGTGAACGGTATAAACTTCC
>JAKCPI010000462.1:0-47018 GCA_023213315.1 Euborellia annulipes | reverse complement strand
GAGTATAACATACTCTTTGGTCTAGAAGTCTAGTTTGCCTTCACTGCTATCTCGCGGGCTTTAGAGAAACTAAATATAAATTCTCTAAAATAATTCATTTGAAAACCAAAGAGTATAATTTTTTTTTTTATTAAAAAACACTCACACTTTTTCCCACTCACACTCACATTCACACAGTCTTTTGGGCAACTTAGGCCATTTAAGACTTTTATCGACACTCGTAAATTTAATATATCTATTTGGGGTCCAGGCAAAGAGTTTAAATAAAGGGTTTGATGTAAATAGTTACTAGTTAATAGTTTGGTGAGCAGAAAAATGAATTTGGTCAGCCAAAATGGCTAAATGGTAAGCAACTTATGGCTAAGAAACATTTCTAAATCAATCAGCAATTAATGTCAGTCACCGCTCTAAAATTTTTTGGATAGCCTATTAGGCCTAAATATACAAGCTGCATTGATCACTCGAGTGGTCCACGTTTAATAAAATGTTGGTAACTAATCAGGGGTCAGCAAAATATACCTTTTGGTATTTTTTTCTTTCTCGATTAATTAATCGCAAAAATTTTGTATAGTGTAATTATAGTTGAGATTAAATATTTTGCATGTGCAGTCTTTCTTTTGTCAGCCGAAAAAGCTCCTTAAAGGCCCCTTACACCGTACTTCGCTTCGGTATGCGAGCAGCGGCGTAACCAGCCTTTGAGGGCGGGGGGGGGGGGGGCGAAGCTTAACTAGGGCGCCGATTTTTCTGCGGGGGGCTCCGCCCCCTGGACCCCTTGCTCGCCTTCGGCGAGCCATTGCCGCCTTCGGCGGGCAAATTTCTTGCATCCTGTAATTTCCTCAGCGAATTTGTTTATATTTACATGTTTTTAAATGACACCTGTATGATTTTGTTTTGATTTTTCTTTTTTTTTTTTTTTTTTTTTTAATTTTATTTGGCAAAAGGCCGCGCCATCATGCCATCATACATTTTTTTTTTTTTTTTTACATACTTTGTAACAATATATTATTGTGTATATCTTATAAAACTAAATTATTATAAAGGATAAAAATATAAAAAATAAGTCTTACAGTAAAGGTATTGATTTTTCTTTGCTTTTACGAAAAAATGTCGTTTTCTTCTGTGATTATTTCAAAAACTATTCAGTTTTCGGAAAAATATCAAAGAATAAAAACTTTTAAAATTGAGTATTTTATCATAATATGACAAAGAAATTGAAAATTTCGAAATTTCTGAAAAAACTTATTAGGTAAAGTACTACTTCCAAGTGACGAATTTAATCCAAAAGTTGAAAGAAATCTACAATTTTAGTGTAAGGAGCATTTACCAAATTTTATCGATCTAGCTGCTTTGGTTTTTAAGCAATCGTGTTCACACACACACACACACAGACGTAATTCCAAAAGAATATACGAGAAAGTCTCGGGGAAGTCAATCCCCATGTTTTTTTTAACACACACTTTTTTCCCATTCACACTCACACACACATGCACACAGTCTTTTCGGCAACTTAGGCCATATAAGACTTTGACATTTGGTATTCAAATGGCTTAAATAAAATCATCGGACTGCCTGGGATCCGAACCCCCGATTAGAGCCCTGTACGGGTTCGGGTTGGCCCGTTACCCGCCCGGGACGGGCGGGCTTTGGAGGCATGAAAAAATTACGGGCGGGTAGCAAGTCTAAATAAACGGGTTCCGGGCGGACGGGCATGCAAATGAAAATTTATTTAAAAATTGCTAGACATTCGTTCATTCACTAAATCTCGGGCAGGAATGGGCGAGTTTGAAAAAATTCCGGGCGGGCTCGGGCGGGCCTGAAGAATGGTAAAAGCCCTTTCATTTTGTGAGAAATCGAATAAACTGAAAAACTACAACAGTAAAGTACTAGTACTTTTTGGCCGATTTTGATTAAAAGCTTATTTTCACGGTCCCGGGGGGTGTTTAACTTAAATATAACATTTCAGTCTCATAGCTCAATTCCTTCATGCTTAAAAAATTTTGAATTCCAAAAAATTAAATATTAAGGCTAATACGAATCCTGAGTAAATCTCCACAGCCATAAAACATCAAATTAAGGCATATATATTGCAAAATAAAAAAAAAATTTTAATTATAAAGCCTCTATATACGTTATTTATTATTTTTGGAATTAAATTCTTTTAAAATAGTAGAATTCAAGTTGTAATATAATTTTAAAAGAAAACAATCAATTTTTTAAGACAATCGATGCGGCACGAGCCCGATCCGTGAGAGCCCACACACTTGCGGATCTGCTCTCGAGCCGAGCCGGACAGAAGGCCCAAACGGATCTGTCCAGGCTCGACTCGGCTCGGCTCGTGAGAGCCCACACACGGGCGGATTTGGCTCGTTTGAAGGCGAGCCGAGCCGGACTCGCGTACTAAAAATACGGCGTGTATGGAGCGCTTTAGTATGGAACCGAAGGCGAGAAAATTCCCTAGATGTTTTACTTTTTTTCTAAGAGGACCGAACCCGAATGTATCTTTTGAGCAGTGGTTCCCAACCAGTGTGCCCCGGCACCCAAGGGTGCCGCGAGAATGCCAAAGGGGTGCCGTGAGATATTTAGAGAAAAAAATAATAGTTTTGCTAAAAAAGGTGAAATGATTTTCACGCAAGGGGAAAAAAATTTTCCCCAGGGCGGAAAAAATTTCCTTTTGATAGAGGAAAAAAAAGAAGGGTGCCGCTAGTGAGTAATATTATTCTCAACGCACCTTTGGGGTGCCGTGGACTTCAAAAGGTTGGGAAACGCTGCTTTAGAGAGTTACTTATGTTACTCATATTCGTAAAACTCGAGAATAAGAAATTGTTTAATTTAGAAATGAATTTTCTCGGTGGTCTTGCGTAGGGATGGGGTATCCAAATAAAATTATCCATTCATGTTATAGTATCCGAAGTAGGGATGTGGTAGACTAGTGTATGAGTGGCCATTTGGGCTGCCTAACTGCCGGGCTTTAATCTCAATACTATTGCAATAGATGGTACATTTACATTTTCATTTGATTTATTTTTCTATATTTGAACGAACAAACTTGTTTGCGCGCAAAAGGGTTAGGAACGGCCCCTGCCTTTACCCCATTATAATAAATTCATTTTTAAATTAAAAAAAAAAAATTTAAAATTATTGTAACAGTTAGTTCTTCTGTATTGGCTTGAAAACAAAAAATTAATTTTCATAATTTTTTATTAAGTCATTAAAGAAATTATAACTTTCTGTTAAAATAATCCCTTATGAATATAATTCATTAAAAAAAAATTGCATTGAAAAATTCCTTAAAATTGAAATATGATCAATAAGGTGCTGGCCGTAATGTTTCGGCGGAAATAAAGGCCTTAAATATTTATATATAATAATAATATGTAAAAATTCCTTATAATAGTCTAGTTTTTTTTAAAGTAAAATTAGTCGGCCCCTCCCTACTACCACTTAAAGATGAGGAGATGAATTGGAAATAATTTAAAAAGTTGTATAGGACCTGCGATCACGTTCGGCGGCGGCTTCAGCTCCAGGTCCGGTGGCAGCCCCATCTGTTGACCGTAATGATGTCATACTCGCCGTCACGGGGGCCTTGGGTGGCCGATAGTGTGAAGCCATGCCGAATGGGGCACTGGCACGAACACCGTACCCATGCCGCATCCCTCGCATCCATTGGCCCTGATACGTTCCTGCAACAATAAACGTTCATTTAAAAAAATTTAGACTATATCTTTAAGATAATTTATAAATTAGAGGCCATTTCTATATGTCATTAATGGGTTTTCAATTATAATATTTAATTGTGCATTTACAGTGAAAGGACATTTATTTTTGGTTGAGAAGTTTTAATATTTATAAAAGCAATGTATCAGCTAATCATTCTTTCGTGTCAAATATTTACTACTAACATTTCCGACATGAAAATGTCAATAATTGTTTTATTTTTCTTCATTTTAATTTCCCTTTCCACTTTCTGGGATGCCATTCAAAGTTTTCGAATTCCCAAACTAGGCAATGATGCAAATAATTGAATCGATTTGATTAAAATTCCTCTTGCTGTCGCCGATTATTTGAAAATGTGTCGGATAATGGAACTGTCTCATTTTGTCAGCAAAGGGCAAAGCGAAAGCGTTGCGGGGGTAAATGTTTTACGTAGCTGTCATACAAAGGATTAGCTTGCAGGCGAGGCTTTTCGAAAAACGACAGTGAAGTTTTAATTAACCCCCTCCATAATTTCTTTTTACAATATTTGACACGCTTATATATACCGTATATATATATTTTTAAATCGATTGTAGACATATACTGTAGAGGGGAAGAAATTGTTGTCAAATTAGATTATAATTCTCCTTAAGATGTTTCTATTTTGAAAGCTCTTTTAATCGAGAATTTATTATTTGTTATCTATAGAATATTAAACCAATAATTTGTTAATTTTGTCAGATCAAGATCTGTTTGGGACATTACATTATGATTAGGAAAAGCCTGAAGTTTCGGTTTCGGCCAAAAACCAGCCGAAATCTCGGCCTGGCCGAAACCTGAGTCCGAAAAGAGGGGAAGAGACTCGTATACTAAAAACGAATGAGATTCTCAAGAGGGAAAAATGGGGTATTTATTTGAGTCAGGGCCGGATCTAGGGGGGGGGGGGCAGTGGGTGCACGTGCTCCGGGCGGCAGATATCAGGGGGAGGGGCGGCAATTAAAGAAAGAAAAAATTTTGGTTCTGCGGGCGGCACACGGGAAAAATTTTGGTTCCGCGGACAGCAAAAATTTTGCGTCTCTAAAAAAAAGGGAAAATTTTAAGGAGGGGGCGGCAAATTAAATTTTGCCACCCCCCTAAAAAAATCTCCTAGTTCCGGCCCTGATTTGAGTCAAGAGAGAAAATTTACTAAAAAAAAAAAAAAAAAAAAAAGATAAAATGATATGAACGATCGAACCCTAATTATAATTTAACTTTCAAAGATGTTTAGAAGATAATTGCGCAAGCAAAACCAAATTTAATCGCACATCTTTAATCAAAATTTCTAATGGGAGAGAGCTTAGTACAGGATATACACACAACCAGCATCATATTTAATTATCATTTAAGTATGTATATGAAAGAATGCGCAAGAAAAAAATTTTCTTATTTTGAAAAAATGTTAATTTTTGAGATAAATTAGTCGGCTATTTTCAAAAAAAAAAAAAAAAAAAAAAAATCTGGTGTGACTGGCGCACAGCACACAACTTTCTCTTACCTTCGGTAATCGAAAGTTGTGTTCTGTGCTTGTCACACCAGATTTTTTGTGTCGACATGCATTTAGTTCCCGACAGTATGGAACATGAATTCAGATGTAAAATTTATAAGTATGGGAAAATATTTATATTTTGTTACCATGGCAACCATTTCTCCTATCTTCCCTATAAAATACAAGAGTAAAGTGGTCTTCAGAAGATTTCAATCGCAAAATGAGAATATACATTTGAAAGAGCATCTAAAAAATAATTGATTTTTGAATTTAAAAAAAAATCGTTGGAGCAAATTTTGAGAAAATCGAAAAAAACTGAAAAAGTACATCAGTAAAGTACTAGTACTCTTTGGCCGATTTCTATTAAAAGCTTATTTTTCCGGTCCCGGGGGGTGTTTAACTTAATTATAAAATTTCAACCTCCTAGCTCAATTCCTTCATGCTTAAAATTGAACACACACACACCCACCCACACACACACACACAGACAGACCATGTCGCGAAAACCAGTTTTTTGGATTCAGGGGACCTGAAAACGTGAAGATCCATCAAAATCTCGACATCGAATTTTTGACATGAATCCAATACTTTCTCTCTATATATATATTACATATATACATAGGTAAGAGAAAGTAAAAAACAGCTATCAATATGAATTTGAAATAGAAACATTTTTAGATGAGGAGACAAGGCTAAGGTGTTTAGAATTTAACTAAAACTATAATAAAAAATCTGGTGTGACTGGTCGCACAGTGGAACAGCACACAAATTTCTCTTAAATTTGGTAAGTGCCCGTACGGAAAAAATATGGCAAAAAATATAAGCTTAAAATGTAAGCTAGGTCATATTTTAGGTTATAAGCAAATATATAAGCAAGAATATATAACATTTTAGCGTTTTATTATAAGTTCAAACTTATAAGCCTAGGCTTATATTTTATATTATAATTCTCAGGATATAATCTTACGCTTATAATTTAAATTATAAATTTTAAAATATAATTTATGGTTATAATCTATATATAATATAACCCCTTGTCGATGGCGGGGTAATTACCCCTCCTCCCCCCTTCTTTCTCTGCTATTTTCGCTTTCTTGATTTATTTTATCTAAAACTCGTAGACATTCACTTTTATAAATTAAAATCTCGAAATTGATAAACGTTTTAAAAATTAAATGATGTTGAATTTTGCATCGTGATATATCACGATATAAAAATAAGACATAACATTATATGATAAAATGCCTTATTTGTAGAAACATAATTTTCTGAAAAAAATTGATTGATAAAAACAATAAATAAAAAAAAAAATACAATGCTTTAGATAAATACATACCGGTACATACAAACATTTTCCCCAATTCATTTTTATAATATATAGATTATTTTAACGGTTAATTATTCATGAACTTAAGATTTTTTGTGAATCATATCCTTTCCGGGACTCTACCGGAACACAGACAAAAAATTTACGCCGATATTTTAGAATTCAAAATGTAAATAAATAAAAAATCGTAAACATGGGAAAATATTTATATTTTCTTACTATGGCAACTATTTCTCCTAATTTTTATTTTTTTCTTATTTTACCGGTTAATTATTAATAAGTACCAGGGGCGTATATAGAAATTTTTTTCGGGGGGGGGGGGGGGCCCGAACTCAAAAATTTTTCTGTGGAAAATTTTTTTTTTTTAAGAAACTAAATTTTTTTTCACACGAAATTTTTTGCGGAACATTTTTTTCTTTTGCGGAACCAAAGTTTTCCGTCCTGCGAAAAAATTTGTTGCGCTGATGTCTGTATATCCCTATATATGTATATGTGTTTGGGAAATTTCGGGGGGGCCCGGGCCCCCTCGCCCCCCCCCTTATATACGCCCCTGATAAGTACCCTCGTAAGAAACTAAAGAGTCACTGTACCATCATGAATATGTATAATGCAGTCATATTTGCGAATATAATTACAATTATAATAAAAAATTATATCTTTGTATATACTATAATATAATCCAAAATATAATTTCCGAGACATATAAAAAGTTATATCTATTGGTTATAATTCAAATTATATCCGATTATAATTTTTCTTATAAGTTAATATATAATTTGAAGAATATAAGTTTCAGGTCATATTTCTGCTTATAAGTGAGGATATAAGCAATTATAAGTGCTTATATTCGCTTATATTTTAGGGCATATACTATTTCCGTACGGGTGTTTTGTTCTGTGCTTGTCACTCCAGATCTTTTGTGTCGACATATATAAGAAAATTAAAGAAAAATAAAAAATTTTGGTAGTAGGACGTATTATATACCTCCCTAATTACCAAAATATTTTAGAAAAAAATAATCATATTTTCGGTGTGACCCCACAATACCCAGATGTTTTTATTTTCACTTTCAGGAAATTTTATTGGCTGGTCCGGTAAAGTTTTTCGATTGAATGTCTATAAATGTTACTATGAATTGTTTTTTGCTATAATTCCAGTTTTCGTAAGATACAGGCTTTTTAAAAAATAAAAAATTTTTACTGGACCACGAAAAAAAAATTGAGAAACGTGGAATTAAAATGATCTGTTCACAAAAAATTAGTTTTGTGTTGTGCATATCGGCAGTGGCGTACCGAGGGGGGGGGGGGCGAGGGTGGCGGTCCACCCCAGGCCCCGAGCCGGCATAGGCCCCCATATATTTATAAAAAAAAAAAAATTTAATAAAAATTTCTCTTTGAGAGGCCCCGGGGCCTTCAGGGCTCAAGTAAAAATGGGAAAATTTAGATAAAAAAAAAGAAAATTTAATAAAAATTTCTCTTTGAGAGGCCCCGGGGCCTTCAGGGCTCAAGTAAAAATGGGAAAATTTAGATAAAAAAAAAGAAAATTTAATAAAAATTTCCCTTTGAGAGGCCCCGGGACCTTCAGGGCTCAAGTAAAAATGGGAAAATTTAGATAAAAAAAAGAAAATTTAATAAAAATTTCCCTTTGAGAGGCCCCGGGACCTTCAGGGCTCAAGTAAAAATGGGAAAATTTAGATAAAAAAAAAGAAAATTTAATAAAAATTTCCCTTTGAGAGGCCCCGGGGCCTTCAGGGCTCAAGTAAAAATGGGAAAATTTAGATAAAAAAAAAAGAAAATTTAATAAAAATTTCCCTTTGAGAGGCCCCGGGACCTTCAGGGCTCAAGTAAAAATGGGAAAATTTAGATAAAAAAAAAGAAAATTTAATGAAAATTTCCCTTTGAGAGCCCCCGGGACCTTCAGGGCTCAAGTAAAAATGGGAAAAAAAAAATTTAATGAAAATTTCCCTTTGAGAGGCCCGGGGCCTTCAGGGCTCAAGTAAAAATGGAAAAATGTAGATAAAAAAAAAAAAATTTAATGAAAATTTCTCTTTGAGAGGCCCCGGGGCCCTTGGGGCTCAAGTAAAAATGGGAAAATTTAGATAAAAAAAAAGAAAATTTAATGAAAATTTCTCTTTGAGAGGCCCCGGGGCCCTTGGGGCTCAAGTAAAAATGGGAAAATTTAGATAAAAAAAAAGAAAATTTAATGAAAATTTCTCTTTGAGAGGCCCCGGGGCCCTTGGGGCTCAAGTAAAAATGGGAAAATTTAGATAAAAAAAAAGAAAATTTAATGAAAATTTCTCTTTGAGAGGCCCGGGACCCTTGGGGTTCAGGGATACACGGTATTTTAAAAATATTTTTGTCTATGGAGGAGAGGGATATTTAAAGATGAGGCCCCCCAAAAAAAAAATTCAATATGAGACCCCCTCTTCTAGTTCCGCCCCAGGCCCCCAATTGCCTCGGTACGCCTCTGCATATCGGTTTAACCTAAAATATTAAATATAAACATGTAATCTTGTCTGTGAGATGAGGCGAAGAAAGGAAGCAGACGTGTCTTGTTGCATTCTCATCTCCCTGTTTGCTTGACACAACAACAACAACAACAGGATCTGCACTAATTGAAAATCCCAGCATTTCAGAGCTCTCTGAAATGTGATATGCTAGTCTGGAATTAAGTTACGTTAAGAGTGACAAGAAACTAGTCAAATGTCAATTCTTTCTCCGTATGATACTCTAAAATTGGACATGAAAGAGAAACAAGAGAGAATGCCGGTAACCAATTAGAAGAAATTTTAAATCAAAATTGATTTGCGCGCCCTCGGGCTTGGTGTAGTTTGTAGCGCACCTGTCTTGAATACCAAGGGTCGAGGGTTCAGATCCCAGGCAGTCCGATGATTTTATTTAAGCCATTTTGGATACCAAATGGCTTAAATAAGAATGTCTGGACCCCAAAATTAATTAATATATATATTAGTTAATGAACAAAATTAAACTGAGAAAGCCCACGGGCTTGGTGTATGAGTTAGGGTGCTGGCCTTGTATACCAAAGGAATATACCGTACTGCATAACCATACTGCACCTACTGCATAAAATCTACTATATGAAGGAAATATGAGATGGTGCCTGAATCGGTAATTGAAAGATTCTGTACTTGTCACACCAGATTTTTATGTCGACAAATATGTCTAGAATAAAGCAAAAGTTTTTATTGTCAGGCCAAACTACAACATAAGAATTCCTTAAGACACAAAAATGAAGTTAATTTAAATCCTTTAAAGAAGGGAGAATAAAGCTAGTGTATATTTCAAATTGCACTAGAAACAATTTTAAATTGCGGATAACAATAACAAATAAAAAAAAAAAAAAAAAAACATCCTTTTGGCACTTCTCTATCCAGGTCAAGGTCATTGGTTAAGTAGATAATTATTATGCATGAATTTTAAAAACAAAATTTATCACTCTTAATATAAAGTGTTAATTTAAAAAAGATGAGATTAAAAAATAAGATAGGGAAATTTTAGTAAACAGGTTTGCTGATCCGAAATCACTCAAGAACAAAAACAAAAATTTTCACGTTTATTTAATTTTAAAGGCTTCAGGTGCGGAGGCGCTTATTAAACTCCTATTTGAATAGGTAGGAAATTTATAAACTTTATCTTACATATAGAGATTCCGCCGACCCCGCAGCGCGGGATTAATAATGGCGAGGACAGAAGAAGAAGAAGATACATTTAAAATTAGGCCTATATATTAAACATTTCCATTTTAAATAATGGAGATTATGATAATTTTTACTTTCTCTTACCTCTATATATGTTAATATATTGAGAGAGAAAGTACCGTATTCATGTCGAAAATTCGATGTCGAGATTTTAATGGATATACACGTCTTGAGGTCCCCTGAATCCGAAAAAGTGGTTTTCACAACATGGTCTGTCAGTCAGTCTGTGTGTGTCTGTCTGTGAACAAAATATCTCAAGAACGATAAGAGTTAAAGTGTTGAAATTTTATATTTAAGTTAAGCACCTCCAGGAGGCGTGAAAATAAGCTTTTTAACAAAACCTGCCAAAAAGTACTAGTACTTTACTGATGCACTTTTTCAGTTTTTTTCGTTCTAAAGATTTTGATTAAAATTCAAAAATCAATTATTTTTTAGATGCTCTTTAAAATGTATATTCTCATTTTGCCCTTGAAATCTTTTGAAGCACACTTTACTATTGTGTAGGAAAGATAGGAGAAATGGTTGCCATGGTAACAAAATATAAATATTTTCCCATGTATATAAATTTTACATCTTGAATTCAAATGTACAGTACTGTCGGAAACTACGGCTGAACGAAACCATTTGAGCAAAAACGTTTTCGGAAAAAAACGTTTTGTCCAAAGGCAAAACGTTTTGCTTAATGCCAACGCACACCGATTGAGCAAAACGCAAAACATTTTGTTTAATGATGTCGAATCATGCTCAATTGTGTTTTGTCTCCTTGGTGTGCGTTAGACACGATATGTCATAAACGTTTTTACTCAATTGGTGTGCTAAACGCCTTAATATATGTCGACTCAAAAAATCTGGTGTGGCAAGCACAGAACACAACTTTCGATTACCGAATGTAAGAGAAAGTTGTGTGCTGTGCAATAATCACACCAGATTTTTATTCTATTATAATCATGTTTATTAAATTTTATTAATTGCATTTATCAAAAAAAAAAAAAAAAAACTTTTGAAAATAGTATACTCTAATTGGGATAATGATGGATAGAGAAGAATAAAAAGGCTAAACATGTAGCTAAACAAAACAACATTAAAAAATAAATGGATTTAAATAGTCATCAAATACATAAATAAATAAAAATGAATATGAATGATAAAAAAAAAATACTTTGCTTAAAAGGTTTGCCTTTACAATTGATGATAATGAATTAGAGAGAGATAATATTTCATGTGTGTGTATTTTTATTTTTTCTCTTATCAGCTGACTCAACTTCCTCTCCTCTCCTCTCTTCTACTTGCATTTGAATTCAATACCCAAATGCAAAAAAGCGATAATAAATGATATATTCCATATAATTTATCACTTGCCTGGATGAATGAACGATATTTGTTTTCAACAGCAAAACGACAGGTGGGAAAATTTTCAAACTCCCAAGAGAGGGGGGGATCATTAGGGAGAAATGTTGACAGCTCTAGCCAATACAGAAAAGTAAAAAGTAAGAATTTAATTAAGTATTGTATAAATTAAATAAAAAAAATCTGGTGTGACTGGCGCACAGCACACAACTTTCGATTACCTTCGGTAATCGAAAGTTGTGTTCTGTGCTTGTCACACCAGATTTTTTGTGTCGACATGTATTTAGTTTCCGACAGTAGGGAATATTTGAATTCAGATGGAAAATTTATAAGTATGGGAAAATATTTATATTTTGTTACCATGGCAACCATTTCTCCTATCTTTCCTATGAAGCACAAGAGTAAAGTGTGCTTCAAACAATTTTGAGGGCAAAACGAGAATATACATTTGAAAGAGCATCTAAAAAATAATTGATTTTTGAATTTTAATCAAAATCGTTAGAGCGAATTTTGAGAAAATCGAAAAAAACTGAAAAAGTACATCAGTAAAGTACTAGTACTCTTTGGCCGATTTTGATTAAAAGCTTATTTTTCCGGTCCCGGGGGTGTTTAACTTAAATATAAAATTTCAACCTCGTAGCCAAATTCCTTCATGCTTAAAATTGAACACACACCCACCCACCCACCCACCCACTCACATACACACACAGACAGACCTACCATGTCGCGAAAACCACTTTTTTGGATTCAGGGGACCTCAAAACGTGAAGATCCATCAAAATCTCGACATCGAATTTTTGACATGAATCCAATACTTTCTCTCTATATATATATTACATATATACATAGGTAAGAGAAAGTAAAATTAAATGCCGTCTCGAGTGATGAAATTTTTCTAATAAGATTTAATCTTTCGACCGTTGGTTCTCGTTGAAACATTTTATAAATTACAATTAAATATACAAATTAAACAGTAGGTTATTTGTTTCAAAGGTTTTATTAATTAAAAAATTAATATTTGATGCGTATTTCGACAATTCCTTGTCATCATCATAATTCTAAAAATTAGAATGTATTCACTTCTGATGATGACAAGGAATTGTCGAAATACGTATCAAGTGTTAATTTTTTAATTAATAAAACCTTTGAAACAAATAACCTAGTATTTAATTTGTATATTTAATTTTAAATTTTTCTAAATTTTATTGCCTATTAATTGATTTAGAAAAATAGTGAGGGAGCCTGAATGGCCTCAGACTTCGAAAGAAAGTCTTCATAAATTAAATTTGTAATTGTACTTTATAAAATTCAGTTAGCAAAATTCTTAGATACAAAAGAGAGTTGGGGCTTATTTCTATTTAAATGTACGCATAGATGTAGCCAGAAATTTTTGATGGGGGGGGGGGGTTCAAGAAAATTGTTTGAAAAATTTAGGATCATTTTAGGGTATTTATTAATCTTTTTACTTTCTCTTACCTATGTATATATGTAATATATATATAGAGAGAAAGTATTGGATTCATGTCAAAAATTCGATGTCGAGATTTTGATGGATCTTCACGTTTTGAGGTCCCCTGAATCCAAAAAAGTGGTTTTCGTGACATGGTCTGTCTGTGTGTGTGTGTGTCTGTGTGTCTGTGTGTGTGTGTGTGTTCAATTTTAAGCATGAAGGAATTGAGCTAGGAGGTTGAAATTTTATATTTAAGTTAAACACCTCCCGGGACCGGAAAAATAAGCTTTTAATCAAAATCGGCCAAAGAGTACTAGTACTTTACTGATGTACTTTTTCAGTTTTTTTCGATTTTCTCAAAATTCGCTCTAACGATTTTGATTAAAATTCAAAAATCAATTATTTTTTAGATGCTCTTTCAAATGTATATTCTCGTTTTGCCCTCAAAATTGTTTGAAGCACACTTTACTCTTGTGCTTCATAGGTAAGATAGGAGAAATGGTTGCCATGGTAACAAAATATAAATATTTTCCCATACTTATAAATTTTACATCTGAATTCAAATATTCCCTACTGCCGGGAACTAAATGCGTGTCGACACGAAAAATCTGGTGTGACAAGCACAGAACACAACTTTCGATTACCGAAGGTAAGAGAAAGTTGTGTGCTGTGCGCCAGTCACACCAGATTTTTTTTTTTAAGCTAGAGTAATTTATTATATTTTACTTTCTCTTACCCTATATGAAATATAATTTGTATTATAGAGTTTAAATATCTAGTCATGGCTTGGGTCCCATGGGGGGGTTTGAACCCCCAGACCCCTCCTGGCTAGGCCTATGAATGTACGAATATATTAATAAATACATGAAATGCACATTCCCAAAGTGGAATTGTAATAGGAAGAGTTAGATTTTATTTTAGCGGACATCAAGCAAAAACTTTTTGAAGTTTTATGGTTAATAATATTTAAACATTTTTGAAAGTAAGAAAGTTTTGAAGGCCAAAAAGTTAAGTTGAATTTATTAAAATTAATCAAAAACACTAAGTTATATGTTTAGAAATGGATAAAGCTTTGAGAAAAAAAAAGTTCATTCGTAAAGTAGGACTACTAGTACTCTTAGAACGATTTTATTGAAATTCCTCAAGACTCACAGGAAATGGGTAATTAACTTAAGTATAAAATTTGAATATCAATAGTTTATTCGTTTTCGAGTTATTTCATTAACCTATATTTTTTGATATTTCACTTGAAATTTATTAAATTTATTGTGAAAAAAACTCAAATTCAAGCTAAAAGAGAAATCCTATTTAAAAGCAATAAAATCTCTTTCATGGAAATTTAGGTAAATATTTTGATATTTTAACAGGAAATCAATCTTCATAGAATTTAGGATTTTTTCACAATAAATTTGATGAATTTCAAGTGAAATATCAAAACATGTGGGTTAAGGGAAATTACTCAAAAACGAAAGAACTCACGATATTCAAATTTTATACTTAAGCTAAGTACCCATTTTGTTGGCGTCTCAAGGAATTACAATAAAATTGTTCAAAGTATTCTAGTACTTTACTGATGGGACTTTACTAATTCTTTTTTCCCGATTTTCTGAAAGTTGGCTCTAAAATGTGTATTTGTAATCATACTACTTATTTGTATTACTTCTGAAAATGGCCCACTGAGTGTCTATTTATATCAATAAATACAGTAAATATATTGAAAAATTTCATGATTAATTTTAAATAATTTTATCTAATTATTAAATTACAACTAGAGTCAAGGGTTACCAATCTAAATTTAGTGGAAAAAATTACTTCTCTGATTGCCATAGATGCTACTTTTTCTCTCTTATAGGCAAAGGGGGTTGTATAGATATACAAAAGAAATAAATATAATACAAATTTTCGCCGAATTTTTTAATCTATTTGAGCTATTGGTTTTTGTTGAGACAAAAAGAAACGATTTGATTTTAGTGTTTAGCGTTTTTATTTATTTATCAAAATCCTCGATGATGAAAATTGTGTGTAGAATTGAAATAAGTTAAGAAAAGGGGAGGCCAATGGATCATCAAGAACGAGCTTTTTCTCTACTCCAAGTGACAGGGTACCATTATTACTTTCTCTTACCCTATATATAGGGAGAAAATATTCGATTCATATCAAAAATTCGATGTCGAGATTTTGATGGATATTATTTTTTATTACAAATTCCGGTACAGGAGCTTCATTTATGATGATTCAATAGACACCAGTGCTAAGCGATAAAATTAAAATTGATTTATATATAAATATGGATAGATAATGATTATGGACAAGATTTTCAAGATAGAATAGTGAAATAGAGAGTAAAGAGCATTCCACCCCTAAAGAGACATTGACAAGCATTTCCACATATATAAGAATGAGGGAGTGAGCGAGAGAGAGAGAGAGAGAGAGCCAGTCCACTTGGCTAGAAATACTCGCAGCGGGCAGCGGAGCTATTTTTGAGGCCAGCTTACAATCTCAATGCCTGGACTAAGAGAGAGAGAAAGGCTAAGAGTGGTAGAGATTAAGGGAGAACAATTAACGGTTGGCCAGACCCAATTGATTATTAACAAAGTACCAATTGTGTTATATTAAAATATTAAATTGTTAAACTTTAAAGTTGGTCCCGTATTAGGCGGGATTTAAATTTCAATTAATTGTTTATTGGATTGTTGTCTGGAGACGGTATTAGGACCCAAATCAAAGTTCAATGAATTTTTTTTTTTATTTAATCTGTGATCGTTGGATAAATTATAAAAACAATAAATAAATAAATCAGATTTGTAATTACTTTCTCTTACCTATTAATGAATATATATCTAGAGAGAAAGTATTGAATTCATATAAAAAATGTCAGAATTTTGATGGATATACACGTTTTTAGGTCCCCTGAATGAATTTCGCGACATGCTCTGTCTGTGTGTGTGTACCCCTGAGACGTGACACGAAACAAAATCTGCCAAAAAGTACTAATACTTAACTGATGTACGTTTTCAGTTGTTTTTTTCTTTCGATTTTCTCAAAATTCACTCCAACGGTTTTGATTAAAATTCAAAAATCAATTATTTTTTAAATGATCTTTAAAATGTATATTCTCATTTTGGTCTTGAAATATTTTGAAGCACACTTTACTCTTGTACTTCATAGGATTTTTTTTTTTTTTTTACAAAAAACACTCACACTTTTTTTCTCATTCACTCTCACATTCACACAGTCTTTTCGGCAACTCAGGCCATTTAAGACTTTTACGATAACCGTTATTTAATAATATATATGTATTTTGGGGTCCAGGCATTCTTATTTAAGCCATTTGGGATCCAAATGGCTTAAATAAAATCATCGGACTGCCTGGGGTCCGAACCCGCGACGTTTGGTATAGGAGGTTAGCACGCTAATTTCTACACCAAGCCCCGAGGGCCTTCATAGGATTTGTACTTCACAGAAATGGTTGCCATGGAAACAAAATGTAAATATTTTCCCATGTTTATAAATTTTATTACATCTTGAATTTTATATATAGGCCTAAACTAAATATATCTCGATACAAAGGTAAGAGAACGTTGTGAGCTGTGCGTCCAGTCACACCAGATTTTTAATTACTGTATCATATGTACAGTAAAAAATAAAATTACGTGTGGTCATATAGAGTTAATGCTAAAGTTGTATTGTTCACATTAGTTTATCAAAACATACCTTTTTTCAGATACCCCTTGTGTATAGATAAACTAAATAACAGATGTTATTTTGGGTTGCCTATATTCAGGCGCGATCTTTTTGTTTGACATTTGCTAGGAGCCTATCGAATCTATAGCTAACAAATCTATATCTTTACAGGTTCCTATAATTTTATCGAAACAATAGCTTATCTAACAGAGCATTATGAAAAGTCATTCCTAAAAAATTGGAATAAAGAGAAAACATCCTTTACTACACTTAATAGATTTTTTAAACACACACACATTCACTCAGCTTTTCGGCAACTTAGGCCATATAAGACTTTGACGATAGCCGTTATTAAATGTATATATCTATTGGGGGTCCAGGCTTTCTTATTTAAGTCATTTGGTATCCAAATGGTTTAAATAAAATCACCGGACTGCCTGGAGAAAAAGTGTTAATTAAAATAAAGAATGATTTTGTAATCGTAAATCTTGGTTAGAGCATTCGATGGGTGTGTCTGTCTGTCTGTATATGTGTAGTGGAGAATTAATTGAGGTCAGTGTGAACCCTCAATTGGATATTCCCTCCGGGTAAACACGCACCTGTGCGTTTCTAGAATATAAAATTTTACTTTGTATTAATTTAGGTAGAAAGATTTATATATATATTGATCTTATTTTATTATTTTTAAAAAGGATATAAAAATAAATATAGAAAAAAAATATAATTCCATCTGTCTCATATTCATAGTCCAGAGGCGTACCGAGGCAGTTGGGGGCCTGGGGCGGCACTAGAAGAGAGGCCTTATATTGATTTTTTTTTTGGGGGGGGTGCTTATCTTTAAATATCGTTCTCCTCCATACACAAAAATATTTTTAAAATACCGTATATCCCTGAACCCCAAGGGCCCCGGGTCCTCTCAAAGGGAAATTTTGATTAAATTTTGTTTTTACTTGAGCCCTGAGGGCCCCGGGGCCTCTCAAAGGGAAATTTTCATTAAATTTTGTTTTTACTTGAGCCCTGAGGGCCTCGGGGCCTCTCAAAGGGAAATTTTCATTAAATTTTCTTTTTTTTATCTAAATTTTTCCGTTTTTACTTGAGTCCTGAGGGCCCCGGGGCCTCTCAAAGGAAAATTTTCATTAAATTTTCTTTTTTTTATCTAAATTTTTCCGTTTTTACTTGAACCCTGAGGGCCCCGGGGCCTCTCAAAGGGAAATTTTTATTAAATTTTTTTTTTTATAAATATATGGGGGCCTATGCCGGCTCGGGGCCTGGGGCGGACCGCCCCCTCGCCCCCCCCCCTCGGTACGCCACTGTCATAGTCATAATTATAACTTTTGATGAGATTTGAAATCTACAGTTAGCGCCACAATTAAGTTCCCACCTGATAGCTTTAGCCTTAAGTATATGGTATAGAATATGGTAAATGGTGAAATAATTTTAAATTTTAAAAGGTAAAATAAAATCATCTATACCATATCTTACGTTTTACCTTTCCGGTCATTAAAATTATTTCACTTTACACCATATACTTAAGGATAAAGCTATTAAGTGGGGACTTAATTGTGGCGCTCCCTGTACAATAATTAACAATATTAAAAGAGATCCATGTGTAGATTTTAAGGTTTTTAAATTGTGTCTTATATTTGGACTTTATATTTTGAAATTTTAAGATATTCGAAAATAGTGAAAAAGTACATTAGTAAAGTACTAGTATTCTTTGGCCGAATTTTTTCAAAAGCTTCGTGTCAAGTCCCATGGGGGCACCGAATTTAAATATAAAATTTCAATCTCCTAGCTTTTTTGGTTCTTGAGATATTTTCTTCACAAGCACATAGAAAGACCATGTTACGAAAATCACTTTTTTGGATTCAGGGGACCTCAAAACGTGAAGATCCATCAAAAACTCGATATCGAATTTTTAACGTGAATCCAATACTTTCTCTCTATATATATATTAACATACATAGAGGTAAGAGAAAGTAAAAAGATATGGAACAAATAGTCGGGCATCGACGACTCTGAATGCATAGCTATTTTTTATGATTGAATAATTATTATTATAAGTTTTTTTTTCTCATAAATGGAAATAGTAGTTTTTGGACTCAAGGGCAAGAGGAAGAAGTCGACCGACTGGCCTCAAAAGGGCAGCAGCCCCAGCTGTCAAGTGAGGCGCGAGGAGGACGTCGAGTGAGAGGAGGGTATCACTCATCGTTCCGCCAAATGCACTCTACTCATTCGGAGCCAAAAAAGCGGAGGGATGTAGAGAGAGGGAGGAACACTTTTGACAGCTTCGTTATTTTTCCCTCAGATCTTCTCGAAATAATTGAGAGAACAGACAGACAGACAGTACCTACAATTTCCGTTGTTGCTTATACCACCTCATAGAGGAATTTATCTCTCTGAATCATCCTTGCTAATTTAGAATCTATTATGTATTCTTATAAAAAAAAAGTATATTAGCTTATATAATATAGGTTACAATTTTTGTAGGGAGTCAAGGGAAAAGGTCATCGACCCATTTGATAGAAAATATCAAATTTGGCAATCAGAATCCTATCGTTGAATCGATCGAAACTAATTAGATAAAAAATTATTACGAATTCCATTAATGATGGCTTGTTATCTAATTGCTATTATTAGTAGACTTGAAAACAATTCTATATTGATAAAATTAGGTTTATTATCTGGAGACTTTCTCAAATTCGCTCTCAATTTTTTACTTTCTCTTACCCATGTATATGTATATAGAGAGAAAGTATTGGAAAAAATTCGATGTCGATATTTTGATGGATATACACATTTTGAGGTCCCCGTGAATTCATAAAAGTGGGTTTCGCGACATGGTCTGTCTGTGTGTGTGTCTGTGTGACTGAACAAAATATTTCAAGAACGAAAAGAGCTAGGGGGGTTGAAATTCTAAATTTAAGTTAGGTATCATCTTGGAACTAGACACGAAGCTTTTCAACAAAATCGACCAAAAAGTGCTAGTACTTTACTAATGTACTTTTTTCGTTTTTTCAATTTTCTCAAAATTCACTCCAGCCATTTTGATTAAAATTCATAAATCAATTATTCTTTAGATGCTCTTTAAAGAGCATATTCTCATTTTGCCATTGAAATCTTCTGAAGAGCACTTAACTCTTGTACTTCATAGGAAAGCTAGGAGCAATGGTTGTCATGGTAACAAAATATAAATAAAAAACATCAAATGAAAAATGTACCAGCACCTCGTTAAAAGGCCAGGTTATCCTACTCAAATTTATTGACATAATTACGCCTTTTAAATAATAAATAAATTTGAACAATAATTTTCAGAAAGTTTAAGAAAACAGTCATTAGGAATAGATAGGCCCTCTCCATGTATTTTAATTTAATGTCGTTATCCTTTCCTATCCTCATTTTAGAAAGTTTAATTAGAGAGCACACAAGTGGAATTGTTGGTGAGTTTCATCACAAAGAGGAGAGAGAGAGAGGGGGGGGAGTGGAAGGAAATAATTAGAAAAGTTAAGAGAGAACCCCTTCAAGTGACCGAAACGTTAAAATGTTAAAAATAATTGAATCCCTTTATATTATCTTTTGTTGTGGTTTTTGTGGAAACAAACAAAAATTAAATATATAATGTTATGTTGGGTTAATTTATTAGCAGAATAAAATAGTTGGACCATAAGTTTACTTTAAACAAAGAGGGGTGGGGAGGTCGGAATATTAATTACATAGGCTAACAGTGATTTTGGTCCCAGCTATGGATATAGAGCTAAATAGCTATGGATAGCGCTATGATTCCAAAAATCCCATCAGCTTTAGCTCATCAGCTCTAGTTTTAGAGATATATAGAAAATTAAATTTTAATAGAAAAAGTGCTCGACAGCGGTTCTTATTTTGATTTTTCTGGATTAAAGGCATTCTTTTTAAAAATATGCAGATAGTTGAAATATATACACTGAAAAAAAACCGACCTTGTAAATTTAAAGTGAAATCCCTTTAAAAATTTTCAACAAACCTTCCCATAAAATTAACAAAGTTTCCTTTCATTTTTACAAGAAATCGCCTCAAGTTCTATATGACAAACTCATACCGTAAAAATGAAAAAATTTCCTTTTATTTTTACAGGAAATTTCATCGAGTTCTAATTCAAAAAGAAATCCTGTAAAATTGACAAGGTTTCCTTTAAATTTGACAGTAAAAACCTTTAAATTCTTATTTTACCTGAGAAAAAGGCAACTCCCTCCATACCTACCTACCTACCCATTGCTTCCTCTCTAACTCAAAGCTCGTCATTCTCTCTTAGCAGACAGTATGACTAGCTTGAGTTGACTAGACTACATTTCTTTTCCAGATTCATTCTTTGAATATTTGAAATCCGAGTTGATATCTTCTATCATATATACTTTTTTAATTTTGAAAAATATTTGTACTTTTTTTTTTTTTTATTCACGGCACGTCTAACAAAATTTTCTTTGTGTCCTGTTTTTTTCTTACATATTATGGCAAAAAACCAAGGTACGTCTACAAAATATGATTTTCTTTTAATATATTATTTATAATAAATTTTGTGCTTGACTTGCAGGACTTCAATGAAGACTATTTAAAATTATATCACATTCTAATTGAGTAGGATTTAAAAGGTCTGTTTCATACGTTAAAAGGTAAATATAATGTTATAAAACAAAATGTAAAATGTTTCAAAATATTATCTAGTGTTTATACAATTTATTTTTTTTTGAATAAAAAACTCTTGCATACGTTTTAGGCTTTCGGCCATTGACATTAGTGGGAAAAGAGTTCTTTCAGATAAAATTCCTTATTTTCAAGAGACAAAAGAACCTTTCTATAGAAATATGGCCCAATTGGAGTTCGTTTACTGGTACAAAATATATTTGGACACACTGTGGCTCAGGGCTAGAGCATTTGCTTCTGCCAAAGGTCAAGGGTTCGCATCCCGTGTCATGCGACAAAAATTTATTTTAATTTGATTAGCTACAAATCTAATTGAAATAAATAGAGACGAGGTCTAAATGACCTTCCATGCTGAAAAGAAACCTTAAATGAAATAAAAAAAAAAAAAACTTTGGACACCCCTAATATGATTTTTATCAGCCCTGAATGCAACAAACATATAGTTCTTAAACTTTTCAAAAATCATTCATTCGTGAAAATCTGATAATTATTAACGAAATTGTCAAAAAATATTAATAGTTATCCGTATGGTAACACTTTGGTTGCCTAACTCTTAGGCGCTCTCTTTTCGAAACGAGCTCATTGGAAAAGACTTTATATCTATTTTTTTAAATTATTTTGTTGGCCCTCGGGCCTTAGTGTAGTGGTTAGCGTGCAGACCATCTTTACCAAATGCCAAGGGTTCGCATCCCTTCTCATGCGACAATTTAGTTCAATTAGATTGGCTACCAATCAGGGCCACCAATCCGAATTCGCTCACAATTTCGGGTTAATTATTAATAGATTTTTAAGTATGAATGATGGGGATTGGAAGTATCGTAAATATGTTTTTTCATTCAGGGATGAGAAAAATTGTATTAGGCGTGTCCACTGTTGAAAAAACTGAAAAAATTCCATTTTTCTATTAGCTTTTATTCCGTGTTTCGAACCACTAATACATAGGGGTAGCCAGGGGCGGGTTTGGTGGATCAACCCCCCCCCCATTGGACCCATGACTAGATATTTAAGCTCTATAATACAAATTATATTTCATATAGGGTAAGAGAAAGTAAAATATAATAATTTACTCTAGCTAAAAAAAAAATGATTTATAAATACCCATAATAATAATAATAATCTTATATTTTTCAAATTTTTGAAAAAATTTTCTTGAACCCCCCCCCCATCAAAAATTTCTGGATACGCCTCTGCTTAAACACCTCCGATTGAACTGAAAATTTCTATGTATTTCAGCTATCTGAATATTTTTAAAGAAGAAGCCTTAAAAAAATATAAAAAATTCAAAATAAGAGTCGCTTTAGAGCACTTTTTCTATTAAAATTTAATTTTCTCAATATCTCTAAAACTAGAGTAGAGCTGAAGGCATCAGTTTTGCGCTACTCAGGAATAGCTCTATATTTGAATGCACCAAAAAAAAGAAGTTTTTTTGTTAGCCTGTATTATAAAAATCACACTGTACTTTTTGAAAGATTCCTTCCTTTGTTGTTATATAATATTTTTATTATTAAATACTTTTTTAATCAAGCCAAAAGTCGCTCCGTTTTTATATTTTTCAAAATACACCAATATTAAAATCGATGTGAATTAATTGAGTTAGTAGTTCTGTAGATAGATAGTTGAAGGGTGATAAACACGGTGTGCACGTGGGTTCGAAGCCCTGTTAGCTGGGGGGGGGGACACCCATCTATAGGGAGGGGGAGGCCCAAGGTCATCGCGTGTTCATCGATCGTCACCTCTCACCCCTTCTTCCTCCCCATACACAGAGTTATAATCCCTTGGACACTAACCGAGACATTAGCTGCTTTATTAACTGAATAAATCTCCCATTTGGAAAGCAATCTGTTTACAATCTCGCTAGAGGATTAAATCATTGCAATGGATGCTAGTCTCTTGACGAGATCTTATTTTAATCCCTCTTAATGTTTATTATTTTAGAAGTAGAATAAAAAAAAAAAAATAATAAAAATTGCATATTTTTTTTTACATGAGTTTTAAAATGAGGAGATCGATGTTCGAATACTGGGCGTGCGGGATTTTTTCATTAAATAAAAATATCTATTTAATGTAAACAAATGCTCCTGAATTGGAAGATTGGATTCCACCACTGCTGCTTTTATAGAAAAAAAGTCGGAGGTCTGTCAACGAGTAGAGCAACAGTCAGTACAGTAGTTGCGGTTAGGCAATGCAGGTTTGGTGACCCCGAAGGATCCGAGTGTTGAACGTCCCTCGGTAGCCAACTCTATTATCAAATTAAAAAAGTAAATTAAAATCCTAATGGCCAGGGGACTGGCAACAGAGAAGAGCAACAGTCACCACAATCGTTGCAGGGATGCCAAGCCGGGATTGGTGACCCAGAGAATCAACTTGTGGAACGTCCCTCGGTAACCATCGGTATAATGTAATTTATATTATTTAAATAAATTAATAAACCCTAAATGACTTCTGTAGCCGAAAAGAAATAAAAAAAAAATAGAAAAAAAAGAAAATGGCCTTTAGTTTTAGTTTTTTTTTTTTTTTTCAAGTTTTTTTTTTTATTTAAGCTCTTTTTCGGGATCTGAGGACATTTATCAATATCAATAAATCAAACGAAAGGAAAAAACTTTTCTGAGTTGAGATATTTTTGGCAAAAACTCCATAGAATAAGCAAGTTTAGGCTATTAAAATCTGGGCATGTTAATTTGTAGGCATTTTTGGGTGAAATATATTGAAATTAGATGAATAAAACAAAACCTCTTGGAAGAAAAAATTTAAATATGTTGTTATATGAGCCATTAATGAAGTTTCTATTTAAAGAAATTAAAAAAATCAAAATAAGGAAAACCAATCCCTAGTGATAACAATAAAAGAACGAAACAACTTTTGACAGATAACATTTTCAATTTCATTCGAGAGTTTTTTAATAATATTGTTGAATAAAATAAATTCTCAATGGCCAGAGTAGATAGAGAAGATAAACAAGAATAGAAAAAAGTTTTAAAGGCTGCATAATTGAGCGTAATCAAGAATCAGATTGGAGAAACGTTTTCTTTAGAAATAGTCGGATAATGTAGTTTAGAAAAGTACACTAGCTTGGGGAACAAAAACTCGCACACTTGTCATGTAGACTTTTAATTTGAGAAAAAAGAGCAAAATATCATAATATTTATAAATAAAATAAGCTTACAACAGAACACTATACAAGATCAACATAATCAGCTGTTAAATGCAAATGTTGCCAGATCTATATTATGAAAAGAAATACTTGAGTCAAAAGTCATTCATTTATTATTTTTGGTAATTAAATCATTAACTTAATCCAATTATAAATTAAGATAGGTCAAGACTAAATTATAATAAGAAATTTATGCATTCAAATTTAATTTTATTAAAACGGGGTACTCTCCCGAACAATCTTAATATCCCATTTTGAAAAAATCTGGTGTCGCTGGCGCACAGCACACAACTTTCTCTTACCTTCGGTAATCTAAAGTTGTGTTTTGTGCTTGTCACACCAGATTTTTCGTGTCGACATGTATTTAGTTTCCGACAGTACAGTACATTCGATTTTCAAGATGTAAAATTTATAACTATGGGGAAATATTTATATTTTGTTACCATAGCAACCATAGGAGAAATTCTCTATCTTTCCTATGGAGAACAAGAGTAAAGTGGTCTTCAGAAGATTTTCAATCACAAAATGAGAATATACATTTTATTGAGAATCTAAAAAATAATTGATTTTTGAATTTAAAAAAAAATCGTTGGAGCAAATTTAGAGAAAATCGAAAAAAACTGAAAAAGTACATCAGTAAAGTGCTAGTACTCTTTGGTCGATTTTGTTCAAAAGCTTCGTGTCACGTCCCATGCGGGTGCCTAACTTAAATATAAAATTTCAACTTCCTAGCTCTTTTCGTTATTGAGATATTTTGTTCACAGACAGACACACAGGCACACACTCACACACACACAGACACACAGACAGACCATGTCGCGAAAACCACTTTTTTGGATTCAGGGGACCTCAAAACGTGAAGATCCATCAAAATCTCGACATCGAATTTTTGACATGAATCCAATACTTTCTCTCTATATATATATTAACATATATATAGAGGTAAGAGAAAGTAAAAAATAAATAAATAAATGAAACCTTTAAAATATTAAATGGAAATATAATTGCAATGACTGCAATAGAGCATTTTGTTGGAGAGCAAAAAAAAAAGAATTTTTTTTTTTTCAAAAAGAAATTCATGGCTTTGATCCAAAAAGTTTTATTATCCGATCTATCTCTTTCTCTCTTTATATAAATTGAATAAGAAAGAAGTTTTTTTTTTTTTTTTAATGCCAGAGGAATAATTTCCAGGTTTCAATTGACAACCCCTTCACACAAAAGAGAAATAAACATGCAAAGTACGCGTGTGCAATAATTGGATGGATAAATAAATGCAATTGGAGTTTATTTATTCCACTTCCGGGGAGTAAGTGCACGAAAAAGAAATAATCAATAAAAACTATTAGATGTTTAAATAAAGTCGTTTATTTTATTATTATTCAAAATTGAGTCTATTGAAATCAAAGCATGGAAAAAACTATTACACAATATTTCAAAATAATTTTTTTTTTTTTTTTTTACTGTTTTCAGGATCTTAGGCCATAAAGACTTTTAAGGCTACTCAAATTATTTAAAAATTTGGGGTTCAAATGGTTTAAATTAAATATTCATCGGACTGCCTGGGGATTCGAACCCGACTCCCTTTGTTTAATTTCAAAATATCTTGTGTGACTGATCGCACAGCACACAACTTTCCCAAGTTGTGTTCTGTATTTGTCACACCAGATTTTTTTGTGACGACATATATTAAGTTTCCAATAGTATGGTACATTTGAATTTCAAGATGTAAAATTTTTAAGTATGGGAAAATATTAATATTTTGTTACCATGGAAACCATTTCTTCTAAAAAACTCAAAAGTGCATTTTTACTTTCTCTTACCTATGTATATATGTAATATATATATAGAGAGAAAGTATTGGATTCATGTCAAAAATTCGATGTCGAGATTTTGATGGATCTTCACGTTTTGAGGTCCCCTGAATCCAAAAAAGTGGTTTTCGCGACATGGTCTGTCTGTCTGTGTGTGTGTGTGTGTGTCTGTGTGTGTGTGTGTGTGTGTGTGTTCAATTTTAAGCATGAAGGAATTGAGCTATGAGGTTGAAATTTTATATTTAAGTTAAACACCCCCCGGGACCGGAAAAATAAGCTTTTAATCAAAATCGGCCAAAGAGTACTAGTACTTTACTGATGTACTTTTTAAGTTTTTTTCGATTTTCTCAAAATTCGCTCTAACGATTTTGATTAAAATTCAAAAATCAATTATTTTTTAGATGCTCTTTAAAATGTATATTCTCATTTTGCGATTGAAATCTTCTGAAGACCACTTTACTCTTGTATTTCATAGGGAAGGATAGGAGAAATGGTTGCCATGGTAACAAAATATAAATATTTTCCCATACTTATAAATTTTACATCTTGAATTCAATTGTACCCTACTGCCGGGAACTAAATACATGTCGACACGAAAAATCTGGTGTGACAAGCACAGTGCACAACTTTCGATTACCGAAGGTAAGAGAAAGTTGTGTGCTGTGCGCCAGTCACACCAGATTTTTACTTTCTCTTACCTCTGTAAATATGTTAATATATATAGAATAGAATAGTTTTTATTTAGCTCTGAGGCTATTTGCCTCTTTGAGCCTATAAGATTTACATATATATTTACACTGTCTCTCTTGTATGAAATATAGAGAGAGAAAGTATTGGATTAGATTTTCTCAAAATTCGTACTAACGATTTTGATTAAAATTCAAAAATCAATTATTTTTTAGATGCTCTTTCAAATGTATATTCTCATTTTGCCCTCAAAATTGTTTGAAGCACACTTTATTTACTCTTGTACTTCATAGAGAAGTTAGGAGAAATGGTTGCCATGGTAACAAAATATAAATGTTTTCCCATGTTTATAAATTTTTTTTTTTTTTTTTTTTTTTTTTTTTAAACATTCACACTTTTTTCTCATTCACACACATTCATACAGTCTTTTCGGCAACTTAGGCCATATAAGACTTTGACGATAAATTTGATATCGCCCCCGAGTTTGGCGTAGTAGGTAGCGTGCCTACCTCCTATACCAAAAGTCGCGGGTTAGGACCTGGGCAGTCCGATGATTTTATTTAAGCCATTTGGATACCAGATGGTATGTGTGTGTGAGTGTGAGTGTGAATGTTTTTTTATTAAAAAAAAAAAATGACATCTTAAATTCTAATATATTGGCGGAAACTAAATATATGTTGACACGAAAAATCTGGTGTGACAAGCACAGAACACAACTTTCGATTACCGAAGGTAAGAGAAAGTTGTGTGCTGTGCGACAGTCACACCAGATTTTTTGAATTAGACCAGTCTTGAACTGGACCGACGATATGTGTGGGTCCAGACATTTATTGATTTTGCATTTGAATGGACTTAGTCTAATGTACATTTGTTTCCAGAGATATAAGACATCCTTTCCATTATATCTTTTTAAGCTTAATATCAAATTGATTTAAATAAATTTACCATCTAATTAGAAATCGTTTTATTAGAAAATAAAAAAATTTCTTTCCCAAATTGAAATTATTATTTATTAATATTATATTAGATTATCGAATCAATTTAATATTTCGAATTCGTTCGAATTTAATTGAATTTCGTTGTTTCCCTTTCCCTCATTAGCTTGTCTGATGGGCTTGTTTATTTTGTAAAAATAAAATCCCGGATTCTGAATTCTTCTCTATGCATTAATAATGTTTCTTCTTTCTCTGATCCTGCCATTTGGGCTTTTCGCAGGAATGTTGATGCTCTTTTTTTTCTCTAAGCGAGGTCGACTTTTTTTGACCCATCGTTCGATACACACACCCTAAAAGTTCACTGAACTAACAACGGGGAGAGAGAAGAAATGGTACATTTATATCTAACACTTTGCGCCCGTATACTTGTCATGAAATTTTATTTTTAATATAAACTATCTGTCAAAAAAAGAAGTGGTTGTGTTTTTTTTTTTTTTTTTTTTTTTTTTATGTAAGAAAAATTTTCCTAAAAGTCTAACAGAAAAAATTTATTATGAACTCGTTTAATCTCCTTTCTGAAATTTCATAGCACATATGCTTTGGAAACCATTCCGTTAAAATTAATATTTAAAGTTGAAATTTTTTTCCGGATGACCAAATTTATGTTTGATATAAAATTTATTTTTATTATACTATCAATATCTCTGCTTTTTTTTTATTTATTATCTTTTCCTGTATCACTCACTCACTCTCTAGAAAATAATGTTTGATTTATTTTAATGCATTTGTATTAAAAATCTGATCTATATATTATTTAAATAAATGTTTAAAAACTCGAACTACTTTTTTTTTGTCTTATGTTTAGGAAAATTTATACTCAAATTAAAAATGTAACTATTTTAATGATATCTTTGAAAAAGCATGTAGCTTACATATCGAAAGTTTATGATTTTCAAAATTAAAATCCGAATATGCCTTTTGCTTACTGAAAGTTAGGCAACCAAAATGACCAACTCACTAATTGTTTAAGAGAACGTATAATTAATTTGTAGAGAGATTTGATAGTTCCTCTATCTTGAAGCTGAGGCAGATCAATCACTTCACTCTCCAAGTTCCCAGTCTTAAGTAATTTATTTAAATTGGTTAACAAAATAATTCATAGTAAGAAATGAAGAAAATAAACAATTGCAGTTAGATTTATTTCCTATATTAGGGCACTTGAAGCTGACGTTTCGTTCAAGTATACAACCATCTTAAGGCTGAAGTGTGTTCACAAAACTCCTTAAAAAAATCTGGTGTGACTGGCGCACAGCACACAACTTTCTCTTACCTTCGGTAATCGAAAGTTGTGTACTGTGCTTGTCTCACCAGATTTTTTGTGTCGACATGTATTTAGTTTCCGACAGTACGGTACATTCGATTTTCAAGATGTAAAATTTATAAGTATGGCAAAATATTTATATTTTGTTACCATAGCAACCATAGGAGAAATTCCTATCTTTCCTATGAAGAACAAGAGTAAAGTGGTCTTCAGAAGATTTCAATCACAAAATGAGAATATACATTTTATAGAGAATCTAAAAAATAATTGATTTTTGAATTTTAAAAAAAATCGTTGGAGCAAATTTTGAGAAAATCGAAAAAAACTGAAAAAGTGCATCAGTAAAGTACTAGTACTCTTTGGCTGATTTTGTTCAAAAGCTTCGTGTCACGTCCCATGGGGGTGCCTAACTTAAATATAAAATTTCAACTTCCTAGCTCTTTTTGTTCTTGAGATATTTTGTTCACAGACACACACACAGACAGACAGACCATGTCGCGAAAACCACTTTTTTGGATTCAGGGGACCTCAAAACGTGAAGATCCATCAAAATCTCGACATCGAATTTTTGACATGAAACCAATACTTTCTCTCTCTATATATTAACATATATATAGAGGTACGAGAAAGTAAAAGGTGAATGGTTCAATTATTTAAAAGTTTTCTTGTCCTTAGAATCTAACCTTGACTCGCAGGGTTTTGTTGAGACAGTTCAGCCCTGAAGATGATCGTATATCTGACCGAAACGCAGGAGTAAAGTGCGTTAATAAACGAAACAAATCTAGCTGAAGGTGAAATTGCTCTTTTATTCAATTCTTACTACAAGATCTTCTCAGCTATCCAACTCGATCTAATACAAAATTATAAAAAAAAATTGGTATGACTAGTCGCACAGCACCCAAAATACTAAAAGCAACAAGAAAAGTAGATAATGGAAAAGTTTTGCAAAAAGTGAGAAAACTGCATTCGAGTAACCCAGCATTTTCAGAATCCGGCATCCTACTTTTTGGAGACAAGGGGTCTAAAAATGTATATTTCTATATATTAATAAAATATATTAATAAAATAATATTATAATAATATATAGGGGTCTATAATAATAATATTAATGAAATATATGAAAAACCTTTATGATCTCGAAGACAAATTTGATATCTTATCTTCATAATATGACTTTTATTGTAATGACAATCTTTATGCAAATAATTTAATCTGAACTTGGGATTTTAAATTTGTCTTTAAAAGTTTATAAGTATAGAAGTTTTTCATTTGGCTGGAGCTGTTCTTTTTTTTCTCTTTTTGTTCTTCACATCCATCATTGTTTCTACACAGATGTCTTTAATTACTATCTTCTCTTTCAATAAAGAATTGTTTATAAAGGGAGTATTTTTTTTTTCGTTTGTAGTAGACGGGCTCTTTTGTTATGTCGTAATTAGTAAAAACAGTACAAGCTGATTTACAATGCAAATCATTAAGCGGAAGAATTTTCTTTTATATCTCAATTATAAATCACACGAGAAAAGATTAAGATTGAATGATTGTAAATCATAAGAGATGATTAGTATTTTACCTCACACAAACAAAATCTATCTGATTAGCGATATGCCTCTCTATAATCTCTAAATTTTGGAAGCTTTTGGAGTAGGGTAAGCGGGGCACTTTGTCACACGGGTACTTTGTCACAAGTTGAATTGAGAAAGTTTTGACGGCGGAGGGAAATTTTACAACCAACCCAAGCTGCCCAAGATGCACAGTCTCAGTGTGTCAATGAACTTAACTAAGAGCGTTTTATTGTTATTAAGGGGCTACGGGATCGAAGTGGTTACGCATGTTTTTCCCGCTAAGATGGCGTTGTGTGTCATTAAAAGTATGCCCAAATATCAAATAATTCAAAAATTTGCCAAGAGATGTCAAAATGGTAGGTAATAATATTTAATGCATTTGGTTGATTTTCATTGACCTTTTAACAATAAATACTTTTTAAATATTATTATATATTATGTATATTTTATAAAAGCATAAAAATATATAAATATAGGCCAGATATAGGCTAATACTATATCGGCTGTTAGACTAGCCTGCCATCTATTGCAAGAATGATAAACAAATTTGACAGTTGATTTTTAAATAAATCATCTAATCGTATTTTAAAAATTTCTTAATTAATATGTGATTAATAATAACAATAAATTCATTTTTAAATTTAAAAAAAATTAAAGATTATTGTGACAGATTGTTTTTTTGTATTTGCTTGATAACAAAAAATTTAATAACAATAATTTTTTAATAAGTCATTAAAAAAATTATAGCTCGATGTCCCAATAATCTCTTATGAATTTAATTCATTTTAAAAAAATCCTCATTGAAAAATTCCTTATAAAGGTCTAGATTTTTTTAAAGTACGTTTAGACGTCGCTCCTGAACCCCCTTAAGTGCTCAAAGTAAAGTTTTTAGTTGGTGTTTGGGATTTTTTTTACTCTGTCACTATCAATTGAAGGTATGTGAATATTATTTTATTTTGATTCTTAATTAATTAGCTATACATTAATGTATTTGTGTAAAAGTTTGGGTAGTTTTGAGTTGCTGAAACAGTTACGAAAACAAAACAACAAGCAGGGCACTTTGTCTCCAAAAATTTTGGGCACTTTGTCACATTGGATAAATGGGCATTTTGACTACAGAGTAACATTTTATTTGATTGTATGATTGATTGCAATACAATATACTATGCATCATTTATTTACATATTTGTTTTGGCTCAAACACTAACCAAAATCTTGTAAAAAAATCACAAGTGACAATTGTGACAAGTACCCCGCTCTCCCCTACAAAAGTAATCTCTTTTATCATTTTGTTCACTATACTCTTCTCAGTTTAGTAAATAATTTCACTCGCGTGTCTTGATAATAAATTATTATACTCTCTAATCACGGAACGATCGTTGGTTGGTTGACGTCAAACGATCTCGTGCAAAACTCTAAAGAAAAAAAGTAAAAAAGAAAAATTGTAGAAACATTCCATCATTTATGTTTTGAGGATTTTTATCTTGATTTAATGCTTATATAAGTTGCTATAACTAACCTCCCTCAGGGAAGTTTGTATGGGGTCTGGTTGGAAAATAAATCATACAAAGATATTAATAAATAATTGATCTATATACTTGAAATATTCATGTCAAAAAGTCAACAAGGACAAGATGCAACCTTCTTCTTTTGTATAAATAACGAAGATAGTCTCAAGAGTAATAAATAAAAAAAAAACGTCAAATTTTATTTATTAATAGTATTAGAACGATACCTGACATATTGTAAGGGGATATCATTGAGAGTTACAAGTTCCACAGTGATTGTTATTAAATAAAAATACTTTTTTTTTTAATTTGCCCTCTCGGCTACTGAGGCCATTTAGGGGTATATATATATATTCCTAAATGGTATATAGACAAAAAAATAAGATTTGCTCTCCCCTTATTTACAGCAATAATAGTCTCGAATTAAAAGATTCGTTTTCGGTTCTGGGAACAGACAATTACATCTGATCTCTCCTGGAGCACCTACATCTCTTCTGTGGTTAAATCTATCGCAAGGAAATTAGGTTTCATATTCAAAACGAAGCGTTATTTTCTTCCCAACAACTCCTAACCCTCTATAAAGCCCAAATTCGGCCGTGTCTTGAATATGGTTCCCACCTTTGGCGAGGGGCATCAATAGTCGCTCTCTCTTCCTTGGACGCCATACAGAGAGGAGCAATTAGACTGATAGGTGATTCGACCCTCACCGCATCCCTATATCACTCACTAGATCATAGAAGAAGCGTGTCTGCACTCTCTCTCTCTTCTATAGGTACTATCATGGTCAAAGCTCTGCCGAATTAAAATCAATTATCCCAATCAATGCAACATATACACGGAACACAAGATAGGCATCGTCCCAGCATCCCTATGCTCTTCAGATCACGACTAACAGAACTAGTCAATTCCAATCTTCCTTTGTCCCCGTGATTGGAACAAGCTCCCTGCGTCTATCTTCCCCAAAACCTACAATCTTCAGTCTAATCTCAACAGAGAAAAAACCTATTCATTCTTCTATCACTAACACAATAAATTTATTTTGTGCCTTATATGACAATTGACTCCAGGGCAGTACAATTTCATCTCTTCTAACTTTGATTCCTGGTACAAATTCCACCAGCCATAAAATAACCTTAAAATATACCATTCACTGGGCAGGGTACAAACAATGGTTATCCAATACATTATTGAAGTACATATTTTTTTGAATTATAAAAAAAAGGCGAGAACAAGTATACAATACTTTCACAAAAGGTGATATTTTCAAGGTTGAGAAGAGGAGACACCACTCTATCATGTTCTCTAGTACCCAGGACCGTAGTAAGGGAAAATTTGGGGGTCTAAAAAAAGAGCAGGCAATTAGCCGAAGAGATAAGCAGTTAAGCTTATGATGAGTGGAAGACAACTCGAGTTCAAATTCACCTCCTGGCAAAAAATTATCCAACTTTAATTCTTCTGAAGAAGGAAATGGGAACCCACCCCCAGTATTATTCCCCTTAGAGTAACCAAAACCTGTCAGTTTTGACACTAATGACTGAAGAAGAAGAAAAATAATAATAATATTGTATAAAGAGTGAATTAAAAATTTAAACGTAATTTTAAAAAATTTTCTTTAAAATTTATTTATTAGAGAAGATATCAAAACCCTTCTGACCCAAAAAAAAAAAAAAAAAAAAAAAAAAAATTCTAGCTATTGATAGTTTTAGTTGATAAATTTCAATGTTTTTATTTTCAAATCCAAATTTTTTTTCTTCAAGAGAAATCAAGAAAAATTTAATTTAGACATTGTTTTCAAGAAAAAAATTGTGACAAAGATATGATTATGGCCTTCAAATTGAAGTTTATCAACATATTTTTTTTTTTTTTTACTTTGATCAATGGAATTTTTGGTAATTCATGAATAACATCAAAAGGCAAATTTGTATTCAATATTCGATCAATACATTCATTTTTCAGGTCACTTGTTTTTTGAACGTTAATTAAATCGGAAATGAAATTTGCAAAGAAATGAGAAAGGCGAAAAAAAAAAACTTATATCCAAAGCCATTTTACATTCGGTGAATTACGTTACTTTAAAAACGAAAAAAGCAGAGTGTGATATATAAAAAAGTGTTATTTTAAATTATAAATTTTAAGTAAAAAACGGACAATTTAAATTCAATTCAATCAAAATTTCTATAGAATATGTTCAAAATAGAATGCAAAAAGAAATATATTTTTTTATTAGTTTTAATTAATGGGACAGTCAAATTAAATTTCCTGGACTAAAAAATTTAGGGGTTAGAAAAGAAAGATTTTCATAAATCCTTCTCACCACAAAATTATTTATAAAAACATTATGTACAGTCAATGTGAAAAAAAAAATTATAAACATATTTTATACCTACTAGTTTTGTTTAATTAATAAGAAGGAAATTTTAATGTAAAAACATTTGTATGCAAATGTGTAATGATAAAAAAAAACGTGTGGTCAGCAGCTAAAACATCATTAATAGTTCAGTTTTAACGCCGCCTTTAATGGCTGATAAGAGGGAAAGGAAAAAAATGATATTCATCCCATTTGCATTCGTAGAAAAAAAAAAATCTATGAGCTGATAAAAAATCCATTTGGAATTTTAATTATTCGTTGATCAGATGATAAAAAAAAAAAAATAGACTACGGCAATAATGGAATTTTATTAAGGGGAATTTTAGATTAGAAAGCGAGACTACCTCAAAAAGAAAAGTTAGGGAAGGTTTGTTTGTCGAGATTTAGGGGTTTAAAGGTGGAATTCCGAGCAACGCGACAGAGCGGCAGCGTCAATAGCGTCACTACAGCCGCGACAGTGTTTTAGGTAAGGACAATAGGTCGCGTTTGTTTACTGACGCCGGCGTCTGTGTCGCAAACTCGAATAGCCTTTCATTTATTTACACATGACATGTGTCGCTCTGCCGCCGCGTCACTGTCGTGGCGTCAGTGACGCTCTGTCGCGTTGCTCGGAATTCCACCTTAAGGGATTATTGACACGATGATACTCTGGCAACCATTTCTACTTTCTTTTCTATGAAGTAAAAGAATAAAGTGTGCTTCAAACAATTTTGAGGGTAAAATGAGAATATATCAATACATTTTAAAGAGCATCTAAAAAATAATTGATTTTTGAATTTTAATCAAAATCGTTAGAGCGAATTTTGAGAAAATCGAAAAAAAAAAATAAATAAAAAAATGCATCAGTAAAGTACTACGGTAGTACTATTTGGCCGATTTTGTTTAAAGCTTATTTTCACCCCTTGGGGGGAGAGGGGAGGGTGCCTAATTTAAATATAAAATTTCAACCTCGTAGCTCTTTTCGTTCTTGAGATTATAGAGGTAAAAGAAAGTAATCAATCAAGTCAATTTTGTATTTCAAATGACTGAGTTCCTACAATGGCATGTGCCCCCTGGATGCCACCCCACCCCTCCAGTCAGCTTGAAACCAAAGTCGTGGGATGATATACCAGTATTTTGTTGTTTGTTTTTAAACAATAGTGTTATTTAAACAATACATTATTATTATATTTTTTTTTTATTATTTTTTTTTTTTAATTTTAATTTAAGTTCCTTTTCTGCATCGAAGGCCATTTAGACCCTGTCCCTATTTATTTAAATTGCTTGGTAGCCAATTTTAATAAATTTTGTAGACTAGGACGGGATGCAAACCCGCTACCCTAGGTAGAAATAGTCAGCACTCTAACCAATACACCAAGACCCGAGGGGCAAAAAATGATTTAAAAATAAAAATATTATTTTACATTCAATGAAGGAAACAGGATAAAAATATTATAATAAAATAATCATACAAAGATGTGCTGGTCATTTGTACCAAGGGTCGCGGGTTCGCATCCCATCCCATGCGACAATTTATTTCAAATGGATACCAATCCAATTGAAATAAAGAGAGACGGTGTCTAAATGTCCTTAAATAATTTTAAAAAAAAATTTTGAATTTAATTCAATTTTTTTTTGTTTCTTTATTGATAGGCTATATAGCCTATATGTATATTGTCCACCCCCCTCCTCACTTTTGATAAGTTTGCCCCATTCCTGCTCCCTCTTCCTCCGCCCCTCAGAGAAAAAACGTCGTCACTGTATATGTATGTCTGTGAGAGCCTATGTGTGTGAGCGCGACGCGCGAAAAGCCCCTGTTTGTGTGAGTGTCTGTCTGTGTGTATGTGAGTGAGAAAGGGCGCGCGAAAGCGCGCGCGTATTAGTGTGCGTGTGTAAGTGTGCGAGTACGGCGCCAAGTAGCTGACGTTTGTGTGTGTGTGTGTATGTGAGGGCGGGCGCGCGAAACTGTCGGTTTTGTGAGTGTAAGTGCCCGCGCGCGCGCGCGCCTGTGTGTGTGTGTGTGTGTGTGTGTGTGTGTGTGTGTGTGTGTGTGTGTGTGTGTGTGTCTTGTATTTGTATTATATTCATTGCCCAAATTGATGGGTCTCAATGAATAAAGAAATCTGAAAATCGGTATATGTATGTGAGAGAGAATGATTGTAAATAAATATAAATGGCTTATCAAAAAACAAAGCAAACATATTAAAAAATAAAAAAAAAAAAAAAATAAAAATGTTGTCAAATGTCACTAAATAATTGTAGATATTATAAAAACTGAAATTAAATCGAATATCGATCAAAGAGACTTCGCCATCTTTTTGACCATTTGCTTAAATAAAAGGATCTCAACTCACCCACCGTTGTGACTGCATTCCATCCGCGAATCCATTTGATATTTTCCAAATCTCATCTCCATTTGGTATTTTCAAACACTTATTAAACACATAACACATCCCGGAGATATTAATCAATCACTAGCTTAAACACAAATTATGCACTTTATAAATAAAAAATCACAATACATTTCGCACTCCTGAATTGCGTGGGCCAAAACTCGACGATCTTCTTTACACTGACTGATTGATCAACTTGCCGGGAGGAATGACGTCATTGGCGCTGTGAGCGCCAACAACAATCAAATCATTTATAATGACTAATTTCATTCATATATTATTTTTACTAGATTTAATAAAAATTAATTTATAATTATATCATTTTATTTTTTGCAATTAATTAGAAATTTTATTACATAAAATCGGGTGTGACTGATCGCACAGCAGACAACTTTCTCTTACCTAAGGTAATCGAAAGTTGTGTTCTGTGCTGGTCACACCAGATTTTTTATGAGGGGATATATTTAGTTTCCGCCGGTATTTTAGAATAGAAATATGTATAATTTGGATACCAAATGGCTTGAATAAAAATGCCTGGACCTCAAATAAATATATTCTCGCACCGGAGTCCCGGGTTCGCTTCCCATCCCAAGCGAGGAAAATTTATTTCATTTGATTTGACTACAAATCATTTGAAATAAATAGGGATGGGGTCTTAATGGCCTTAGATGCCGAGAAGGACCTTAAAAAAAAAAATAAAATAAAAATAAATAAATATATATTATATAATAACGGTTATCGTAAAAAGTCTTATATGGCTTGAGCTTCCGAAAAGACTGTGTGTATGTGTGTGTGAGTGTGAATGGAAAAATAGTGTGAAAAACCCAGGGTTGTGGGTTTGAATCCTAGGAAAATTCGATTGGATAAATAAATTTGATAACAAGTATCATAATTAATAAATATGTTATGATTATATGGCCTCAAATACCAAAAAAAAAAAATAAATAAATAAATAAATAAATTTATTTAAGGTCTTTTTCGGCAACGGAGGCCATTTAGGCCATTTATTGGTAGCCAATTTTAAATCAAATTGAATTAATTAAATTGAAATAAATTGTCGCATGAGACGGGATGCGAACACGCGATTCTTTGTTCAGAAGGCCAGCACGCTAACCAATGCACCAAAGCCCGAGGGTCTAACGAGAAATATTAAATAAAAATTCTAGGCCTATAATTTTTAATATTCAAAATTAAATCATAAGAAACCTATGTAGACAACTTATCCAAGACATGGTTTCTTCCAATCTACGATAACCAGCTAGTGAGATGATATAATAAAATTAATAATAAAAACTTTTTCAGCCCTTTTAAAAAGTTTTTTTTTTTTTTTTAGGTTGAAGGTCTTCACTTCTCGTTCTTAAGTTCTTTTGAACTCAACAAAAGTAAATGTCAACTGCCAACTTTTATATAACCAACAACCTCTCAGTTTAAATACAAACTGTTGACTAATCAATTAATTAATATTCCTGTGCTCCCACACACACACAAACATTCCATTTCTTTTTTTTTTCTTGTTCCACAAATAAAATTCTTTATTATTTAGCGCCGTCGTTATTCCATTAATCATTCTTTAATTTATTAGGGCGGTGATATAATTTAAGACTTTTTAAAGAAAAAATAAGATAATTTACAGTAAATATTTAAAAATCTGATATAACTAACGCCCAAGGGCGGATCCAGAGGTGTTTCTCGGGGGGGGGGGGGGGTAATCTGGTGTGACTCGTCGCACAGCACATTTTTTTTATTTAATTTCGGTAATTTAAAAGCGCATTCTGTACTTGTTTGCCAGAATTTAAATACACATCAAATTTTTAAGTATTAATTTTAAAAATTTTACATTCAAAATAAATTTTTTTAAGAAAAAAAGGTATTTCTTTCGAATCTCGGGGGGGGGGGGGGGTAATTACCCCCTTTACCCCCCCCCCCCCTTGTATCCGCCCTTGCTAACGCCCTATCTTTTTATAAGTATAGTCTCATATCGATACCTGAAAATTAAATGGTCGTAAAAGACAAAATGTTACTTTTGGAGAGTCAAAAAACAAAAAAAAAAAAAAACATTTTCCCTCATAACTTTTTTGACTTTAATACTATTTTACTCTTTGATAGACACTTTTTTTCAGAATTTCTAATCAATTTTTACAATTTTGCGCAAAGGTTGAAAAACACTATACTCTAATAAATAACTATGATTTCTCAAATATCTATAAAAAATTTAGTGGCGTAAAAGACTTTTTTGACATAGCACAATTTTAAATAGACTGTTTTGTAAAGCTCAAAAAGCTGAACATTTCTTGTACATATAAGTCATTTTTGCTATTTTGTCCTTTAAAACCTTTGAATTTCCAAGTATCGATATAAATGGTTCAAAGCAAAAGTGGACCAAGTCCAAAACAAAAGAAAACAATTTTATTATTATTTTTTTTATTTTTGATAGTAAATTATGGTAGTTAATCGGTGTAATAATGAACCATGTCCGAAATTCAATATTAATTCTCCAGGGTGCAGCACTGATCGCACAGCACACAACTTTCTCTTAACATTGGTAAATGAAAGTTGTGTTCTGTGCTTGTCACTCCAGATTTTTCGTATATAATTGAGAGATACTAGGTAAACAGAGACGTCAAAAGCTGCACCAGATCCCAGGGTGTTTCAGGAGGAATAGTAAATATTTTAGGGGATGGTAGTATATTGCAAGTTATATCAAAATAAAAATTATACCCGTCTTATCAGAAAAAAAAAAAATATTATAATTTCTTTTCAAATGAAATTCTTAGGACTGTCCAATGCAAGCGTGTGGCATTTTGGTTGCCTAAATCCTGGGCGTTAGTCTCAATATATAATTTTATATGTAGGCCTATGTCGACGTTTTTTCTTGTTTTATTTAAGTGAATATATTTTTAATTCATAAAAAAATATTACAAATTAAAAAATCTCGTGTGACTGGCCACTCAATTTCTCTTACCTTCGGTAATCGAAAGTTGTGTTTTGTGCTTGTCACACCAGATTTGTTGTGTCGACATCCGCGTATATTTAGTTTCCGCCGATATATTAGAATTCAAGATGGAAAATTTATAAGTATGAAAAAATATTTATTTTGTTAACTATGGCAATCATTTTTCCTATAAGTTCAAGAGTAAAGTGGTCTTCAGAAGATTTCAATGGCAAAATGAGAATATACATTTTAAAGAGCATCTAAAGAATAATTGATTTTTGAATTTTAATCAAAATCGGAGCGAATTTTGAGAAAGTAGGAAAAAAAAATTCAAAAAGTGCATCAGTAAAGTACTAGTACTCTTTGGTCGATTTAGTTCAAAAGCTTCGTGTCACGTGCCAGGGGGTGCCTAACTTAAATATAAAACGTCAACCTCCTGGCTCTTTTTGTTCACAGACAGGCCATGTCGCGAAAACCACTTTTTTGGGTTCAGGGGACCTCAAAACGTGTAGATCCATCAAAATCTCGACATCGAATTTTTGACATGAATCCAATACTTTCTCTCTATATATTAACATAAATAGGTAAGAGAAAGTAAAAACTACCTTGAAAAAAATCTAAAAATCCAAAAATCTGAATATAAAATTTAAAATGTGTACTTGGATAAAGTATAATTCAAGTTCTTAATGATTACTGAGATCTAAAATAAATAAATGTTTTATATTTTAAGCAGAATTAAATACAAGGCTCTTGATTTATTAAAAAATCTCAAAAGAGTATAAAGTGGACTTGGGTCATTTTTGCTCTCAACGCCTATGTCGAAAGGTATTAAAAAAGAAGAGACAGAAGAAGTATTTTAGTTAAAGGAAAGATTTTAAGGGGGATTGAATATCTAAACAAATTAAGAGGAATTAGTTAAGAAATAAGTATTTCCTACTCTATTTCAAATGCTAAGTTCTGTTTTTTATACCTCTTTGTTCTAAATAAATGATTCATGATTAGATTATAGGAAAAAATAAAATAAATGACTCATTTTTTTGGGTAAGCTCGATTTGTATGTGTTTGTCGGGGGTGGGATTAACTTCTTAATAAAATGAAAGGGTAGATATTCTCTGATTTCTTATCCAGCCAAGCAGATTCTTTCTTTCGTCTCTCTCTCTGTCTAACTGTTAAATTAATGCAAAGCTAAAAATAAAACTTTTTTTTATGAATGAAAATTTCTGAGCCTCTATTTTTATTCTTTGCATACGTGACTGGAATTCCAAACTGGTTGGTTGAATAAACTATGCGAAAATTCAATGCACAAGTATTTTTATATTTTACTTTTGAGGGTCTACGACAAAAATCAGTTGACAAGCTTTTTAAAGAAGGCGCAAAACAAGCCATGCGTGTTGTGCTGAGTTATCAGTAAGAAATCATTTTCACAACTCTTAAATTTATAAAATATATTTCAAGTTAAAAAATTAACATATTATATGTAAATTGATTTGGTGGTTAAGGGATGGAAAAGACGCTCGAAAAGTCCCCCGCAAATTTCCCGCCGAGTGCCTTCATGCGGCAAAATGACGTCACATCGAAAAAAAGAAAAACTAATTTTTCTAAAAATTAGATTTAGTGTAGCTTTTATGGTCAAGTTGATATGCATTGAACAGGGTAATTTTTTGTTTAAAAAATGAGGTTTTTCGAGAAAAAAAATTGATTTTACAGTTAATTACTGGAGATATTTTTATTTAACCTATTAGAGGTTTTCTTTCTGCACAGATTGACATAAAATTTAGTCTGATCTGATTTGTAGTTCGGATTCTACAGTGGTTTAAACTTTCAAATTAGAATTTACCGCCAAACGGTAAAATGAAATGATAGGAAAAAAATTAATCGCATTGTCTCAATGGCGTAGAAGTTAGGAGGGGCAAAACACTCAAAGTGCTTAAACGCCATTGGCTTTTTCAAAAAACTTAACACAAAACAAGCGAAATAATGAACATAAATCGTGTACAGAAACTAAACATTGTATCTCAAAAGGTTCTCTAGTTATTAGCAAAAAAAAAAAAAAAAAAAATTCAACCTTGACTCCCTGTATCTTGAAAACAAAGCGTCTGGGCATATTAAGTTTATGGAAAAAGGTCTTATTTTTTCATGTAGAATTATCTCCTTTTCTAGGTACCTGTTATTTCCGGGCACCGTGTATATGAAATATATAGAGAGAGAAAGTTTTGCGATCATGTCAAAAATTCGATGTCGAGATTTTGATGGATATAAGCCTTACATGTTTTGAGTCCAAAAAAGTGGGTCCCACAAATTGGTCTGTGTGTGTAACAATTTTAAGCATGAAGGAATTAGTTACCGGATTGAAATTTTATATTTAAGTTAGTATTTTTAGATTTCTCAATTGTGTGAATTTGTGAATGTGAGTTACGCGACCAGGTGTTAGTCACAGTAACAGATTTTATTACCCTGTGCATTGAAAGATAGAGAGAGCGAGAGAGAAAGAGCTTAATCTCTGAGTGGCAGTACTTGATTAAAAATTACATTATTAAAGACTAGAAAGAGAGAGAGAGAGAGAGCAAATTAACCTTAATTGAATTCTGACAATGTGTAAAGGTTGCAAATATTTATATGCTTGCATAAATGAGTCAAAAGGACGTTTTATCAAAGACAAATAACAATAACAACTCTCAACAACATTTATTTATTTATTCTCATTAGAGGTAGCTACACAAAAGATAAAATCTGGTGTGACTGGCGCACAGCACACAACTTTCTCTTACCTTCGGTAATCGAAAGTTGTGTACTGTGCTTGTCACACCAGATTTTTTGTGTCGACATGTATTTAGTTCCCGGCAGTAGGGAATATTTGAATTCAGATGTAAAATTTATAAGTATGGGAAAATATTTATATTTTGTAACCATGACAACCATTTCTCATATCTTTCCTATGAAGCACAAGAGTAAAGTGTGCTTCAAACAATTTTGAGGGCAAAACGAGAATATACATTTGAAAGAGCATCTAAAAAATAATTGATTTTTGAATTTTAATCAAAATCGTTAGAGCGAATTTTGAGAAAATCGAAAAAAACTGAAAAAGTACATCAGTAAAGTACTAGTACTCTTTGGCCGATTTTGATTAAAAGCTTATTTTTCCGGTCCCGGGGGGTGTTTAACTTATATATAAAATTTCAGCCTCATAGCTCAATTCCTTCATGCTTAAAAGTGAACACAGACACACACACACACACACACACCCACACACCCACCCACCCACCCACCCACAGACAGACCATGTCGCGAAAACCACTTTTTTGGATTCAGGGGACCTCAAAACGTGAAGATCCATCAAAATCTCGACATCGAATTTTTGACATGAATCCAATACTTTCTCTCTATATATATATTACATATATACATAGGTAAGAGAAAGTAAAAATGAATTTTAAAATTTTTTAATAAATGCATTCATTCTACGGATTCTACCTTGAATAAGCATCCACTTATTGTTGTTTAGTAGAAAGGATAATTCTCTACTTTGGAGTAAGGACAAGGACATTTTTTACTTTCTGAGAATTGACATTTATTTAAATAAATAATTATTGAATTAGTTTTAGTTGAGGCTCCTTATCTGTTTAATGAAGTCATTTAATAATTTGCTTTGAGGTGCGCGTCTCGGGGTGCTAATTTTCGGAGATTCCAGCGGACACAATTTTGAAGCTATCGACCTCAAATATTTTTTAAATTAAAGTTATTCAAATTATCTACAACTTATAGAAGCCCTTTTTTTGATTTTCGAAAAAATTAAATTTTTTTTTAGATTAATCGCATTAAATAAAAGATATTTTTAAAAAATTCGCTCTATATCTTGTAGATAATTAAATTAGTAATCATTGTGTTAAAAAATAATTAATTTTTTACCCTTTATTAATTAGCTGGAATATTTCAAATGAAATGGAATAAATCCCTTGGAAAAACTAACGCCATCTCTTGCCGGCTAGAGTAACTCGGTACTAAATCGTCTTCTAACGGTTTTTCGAGACGCGCACCTTAATAGTAAATCTAAACAAGGTATGACAATTAATAACTAGACTGAGAATTAGTCAAACCTTTCTAAAAACAACTCAAACATTTCTGCACCTTTTCGAAACGGATAATTTGTATAATTTATTAATAAAAGATAAATACTGACGGAGGAAAATTTGTTATTTACCTATTCTATTTATTTCCAAATAAGAGAATCATTTGTTTTTGAAGTTTCTAAATTAGGTCAATGAGGGAATTTATGTTTATGAAATACTCCACAATGAAAAATGAAACTTGAGAGGGAAGTTTAAATAAATAATATATTTTGTTTCCATCCAATCATCCATCCATCCATTCACAAATATTGATCGGAGGATATTCGAGTGTCGCTCCAGGAAATAAAATTAAATCATCATAGCCAATATTTACGGTATTTATTTATTTTTTTTTTTATTAATCTCACTAATAAATAAATGTGAATTATTTCTGTCTATTTGATAAATGATTTTTTAATTTCCCTTAACGGGCAGAGAGAGAGTGAATGAATGAAATATTCGAGTTTAGGGACTTTTTTAATAAATTGATGAGTTGGTAAATTAGGCTGTATAAAAATATTTAATAAAAACCGGGTGTGACTGCTCGCACAGCACACAACTTTCTCTTACCTTCGGTAATCGAAAGTTGTGTTATATGCTTGCAACACCAGATTTTTTTGTGTCGAGATATATTTAGTTTCAGTCGATATATTAGAATTCAAGATACTCGAAGTATAAAATTTATAAACGTGGGAAAAAATATTTTGTTAACATTTATACTATCTTTCCAATGAAGTAGAAGAGTAAAGTGTGCTTCAAAATATTTCAATGGCAAAATGAGAATATACATTTGAAAGAGGATCTAAAAAATAATTGATTTATGAATTTTAAACAAAATCGATGGAGCGAATTTTGAGAAAATCGAAAAAAACTGAAAAATTACATCAGTAAAGTACAAGTACTTTTAGGCCGATTTTGTTCAAAATGTTGGTGTCACTTCCCAGGGGGATACCTAATTTAAATATAAAATTTCAACCTCCTAGCTCTTTTCGTTCTTGAGATATTTTGTTCACAGACAGACAGACCATGTCACGAAAATGGATTCAGGGGACCTCAAAACATGTATATCAATCAAAATCTCGACATCGAATTTTTGACATGAGTATATATACCTAGGTAAGAGAAAGAAAAATTAAAATGATAAGAAAAAGTATATGAAGTCTGTGTGTCTCATTGAATAAGTGAGATCAAATTTGTTCGATCAAATGCAGGTGATTTATTCAAGCAATTATACCAATTAAATTGATATTTGTAGAATTGTTAAAATATTTGTATCGCAACTTGTTAGATAATTGTTAAATTGATACTGGCGACCGTTGGCACTAGTTGAAACATATTTAAATAGGTAATATAAATTATACACAAGGTTATTTGTTTCAATTCATTTTATTAGCTTTATACGTATTTCGACACACATGGTGTCGAAATACGTATAAAGTTAATAAAATGAATTGAAACAAATAACCTTGTGTATAATTTATATTACCTATTTAGATAATTGTGTTTGACTGTAGTTATAATTATTATTTCAAAATGAAAAATACCAAATTTATAAATTAAATTACACTCATTTTACTAATTGATGTTTTATAAATACGATCAGGGTCGTAGTCGGAAAATTATTTCGAGAGGGGTGTTTCGGATGATCCGAAAGGTAATCACATCCTCACACCCTCAAACCCAAAAGAATAAATTTTAAAAAATTTATTATAAAATATTTTTTCCTTACCCTTTTTGTACAAATTTTCTACAAATGCGTCTATATGAAGATTTGTATCAACTTTTGGATAAAATACTTTTATAAAATACGTCAACTGTAAGACGTACAATTGACGCTAAAGTTAAGTCCCATCCATGCGTTTTCAACTTGTGATTATGCCCCCGAGTTTGGCGTAGTAGGTAGCGCGCCTACCTCCTATACCAAACGTCGCGGGTTCGGACCCAGGCAGTCCGATGATTTTATTTAAGCCATTTGGATACCAGATGGCTTAAATAGAAAATGCCTGACCCCACAATAGATATATTCTCTACAACGGTTATCGTCAAAGTCTTATATGGCCTGAGTTGCCGAAAAGACTGAATGGATGTGTGTGTGAATGAGAAAAAAGTGTGAATGTTAAAAAAAAAAAAAAAAAAAAAACTTGTGATTATTTCATTGTTTGTTAAAAGAAAATCTGGTGTGACTGTTTTGTTACCATGGCAAATTCCTATCTTTCCTATGAAGTACAAGAGTAAAGTGGTCTTCAAACAATTTTGAGAGCAAAATGAGAATATACACTTTAAAGAGCATCTAAAAAAATAAGTTATTTTTGAATTTTAATCAAAATAGGTGGAAGGAATTTTGAGAAAATCGAAAAAACTGATAAAGTACATCAGTAAAGTACTAGTACTTTTAGGCCGATTGTGTTTAAAAGCTTCGTATCAGGACCCATGGGGGTGCCTAACTTAAGGGGCGCGTCTCGGAAAACCGTTAAAACACGATTGACTCGAGGCGGCACCAGATGGCGTTAGTGTTCCCCCATTAGAATACACGCAACTTGATCCATTTCATTCTAGACTTTCCAGCTAATTAATTAAAGGCAAAAAATTAATTATTTTTTAACACAATGATTACTAATTTAATTATCAACAACTTATAGAGCTCCTTTTTTTAAAATATCTTTTATTTAATGCGATTAATCTAAAAATTTTTTTTTTTTTTTTTGAAAATCAAAAAAAGGGCTTCTATAAGTTGTAGATATTTTAAATAGCTTTAATTTAAAAAAAAATTTGAGGTCGATAGCTTCAAAATTGTGGCCGCTGGAAAGTCCCAAAATTAGCACCCCGAGACGCGCACCTTAAATA
>JAKCPI010000461.1:0-11540 GCA_023213315.1 Euborellia annulipes | reverse complement strand
TATTTTAATAAATACCTAGTTCAGTGTTTTCCAAACTGAGGTGCTCCTCCCGGGGGAGGCGCGGACTAGTGTAAGGGGAGGCGCAATCATTAGCCACAACGAGCAATTTTCCAAATGATTGCTAGTTTTATAAAAAAGAATAAATAAAAAGAATATTTTTATTTAAATTTATATTTTTTAGCATTAGAAATTTTTGTTTTGTATTATTTTATAAAATGGGGGGAGGGAGGCGTCATAAAGTTAAATATTTTCAAGGGAGGCGTTGTAACATATAGTTTGGAAACCACTGATCTAGTTAATATGCAGTATTATTCAAATCATAGGAACGGGACCAACACTAAAGTGTTGGTTCAACAGACAAAATCCCACTTAAACAGGACGGTTTAATTTATCTAAATCAAAATTTGCCATTTGGATACCAAATGGCTTAAACAAAAAACAAACAAGGGATTTCAAATTGAGATAAAAAAATAGCAATGGCTAATAAATAACATTTCTATATTTGTGAAAGTAAAAAAAAAGATTTGAAAGAATTTTTTGGTCTTTTTCTAGAGTGAATAGAGAGAATAGAAATAGAATATGTTAGGAAATCATATAGATTAGTAAATAATAAGCTCAAACTAATAAAACTCCTATCCCAGCCTGATAAGAAAAAAGTGAATATTTATTTATTTCTCTAATCAAAGATCCAAAATTCTCCCACTCCCAATTAATTAGAATAGAATTTTAAATATTAATAATTAGTATAGAAATAATGAAGAAATCTTTTGATAAAATATATCTGACAAGAGAAAAGAAATAAAAAATTTGACATCCAATTTTGAATGTTTGAAGGCCAAATTTTATCATTAATTCTTGGACGATCTTTGCTGTAATGACAAGATAGCTACTAATTTAGTTTAGTAAATTACCAATTATTGAAATTAATGAAAAAATAAAGTGAATAATAAACTCACCAAATGGCAAACTGCACAAACACAAACTGAGATGACGTTGAGGTCATCTGGGCCGACGAGATGCATCGTCGAAGGTGTTCTGAAAATAAAAAGATAAATAATTAAATTATCAAATAAAGAGGAAAATTTGTGTTAGCCAAGTAATTTAGATTTTAAACAAAAAAGAATAAATTAAACTCCTTTTACGCAAAACGTTTCGGCCGATTTAATCATGCCAACTTCAGTTGCATTGGAGTTTTTTAACAGGCTATTGTAAAATTAATAAGCTTATGAACAGACTGTTGACAACTCTATTTACTAAAAAAACTTCAATGCAACTGAAGGTGGCATGATTTAATCGGCCGAAACGTTTTGCGTAAAAGGAGTTTGATTTAATAGAGGCTCCCTGCCTGGCTGCTTTCCTCTTCTATCCTTTATTCAATTCTACACAGCCACTTTCTATATTAAAAAATAAAAATTCATTTTTGACCGTTTTTCAGTGAAGGGACTCATATAGAAATTTAGTAAATATATAAAATCAATATAGAGAAAGTTTTTTTATTTTGCAGGTTTTTCAGCAATGATTAATAAAGAAGACTTTATTTTTAGATTTGAAAATTTGAATGGAAATAAGACGACCAGTGTGCACATCCTGGTTTCGGTCACAAAGGGCCATCGTCAGGCCTGTAAAGCAACATCAAAGTGTCAAACAGGATATTAGTCTTAGTAGAATGTATAGATCTTTTTAACAAAATTTACATTTTTTACATTTAATAATCTTAAAAAATAAAACATTTTTCAATTCAACATACCCACAAATTTTCGATCTCCGTATTTTTTTGTATATTATGCCAAACAATAAGTTTTATTATGAGGAAGATCTTGGTTTCTGTACTATATATATATTTTTTTTTTATTATCTTGACTAGCTTAGAAGGAATTTTCCTATACAAAGATTGGCGCAGATATTATTTTATTATCTTGACTAGCTTAGAAGGAATTTCCCTATATATCTGCGCCAATCTTTGTATAGGAAAATTCCTTCTAAGCTAGTCAAGATAATAAAATATATATATATTAGGGTGTCCGTTATTCCCCCCCCAATTGCTGCAATGCCCTCTAAATTTTTAGGTTTTGACCTAAAAAAAAATATCAGACCCATATCAACCCTTAATATTCATATTAAACCGTGCCTAAATCATAATCCATTTCCCATTGAAATAACATGGGACGCAACTTTAGCTAAAAATAAAGTCTTCTTTATTAATCATTGCTGAAAAACCTGCAAAATATAAAATCATATGGATTAAAAAAAAAAAGGCCCAACAAATATGAAATTTAAATGATTTTTTACTTTCTCTTGCCCTATATAATTATGTTTGAATTACAATTATTTAGTTTTTAAGATGTAATCTCTTATTTAAATTAATTTAAATAAAAATGAAGTCAAAGGCTTTTCTATTCACCCAAAATTCCTTCCCTCTTCCCAATTAATTATATATATATATATATATATGTTCTGGAAGGTTTCCGCGACTGGATGTATGCGAAGATAGGTTTTCTCGGGTTGAGTCGCGTGTGGAGATTTACTCGACGTTTCGGCTCTCCTTGAGCTATTCGCTATATGGAATTAGGGGAATTGTTGGGGTGGTTTGTTTACGGGGTCGCGGCTTGCTGGTCCCCAGGATGCATGCCTCAGAGGCTTGGTTTCTCCTGAGAGGAGGGAGGGAGGCTTGAGTGTGGTGGTGTTGTATGCGGTCTATGGGGTCGGGTCCGCCGTCCGCCTACCCGGATGATGTTAGGCGGGGGGGGGGGGGGGGGGGGGGAGTTGGTCTCGCTAGTTTCGGATTTGATTGGGTGTGTTATGTGAGATGCGTCGTGGGTGTTTGGTGTATGGATTGATTTCGGACCTACCTACTCGTGTATTTCCGTCGATGCTTCGCGTATTGCCTGTGTTGTCTAGACGAGGTGAGGCGAGATAGGCCTGGAGCCTGAGTGATTTGCGCTAGCTAGAGCGCAGCTCGAGGTCTTGAATGTCTCGCTGGCTATCTGACGAACATTCAAGACCTCGAGCGCCACAGCAGTAAGACAAACCAAAACACAAATCACTTCGACCATCAACACGCAAACCGCCACCACACAACCCAACACATCTCAAAGACAAACACAAGCCTCGGAAACATCCGGCAATACATCGACTGGGGGAGTAGGCAGATTGAGGCCCCAAAGTCAACCTAAATTAAACACAGACACGATCACACATACACACACCCAATCCAAATCTCAGAAACAAACCCAATCTCCTAACACATCCACTAACCAAACCAATAACACATCGACTTGGGGAGGCAGACTGAGGCCCCGTAGTCAACCCAAACCGAACACAAACGCAATTACACACACTCAACCTTCCTCCTGCTCTCAGAGACCAAACCAAGCCTCTGAGGCATCCAAATTGACCTGGGGACCAGCAAGACTGCGACCCCGTAAACAATCCACCCCAACAATTCCCCCTAATTCCATACTCTTGAAAATGGCTCTAAAAGGAGAGCCGAAACGTCGAGTAAATCTCCACATCACACGCGACTCAACCCGAGAAAACTTATCTTCGCATATATATATATATATATATATATATATATAATTACCTGGTATATATATAAGCCACGGAGGGTGGGGTTCATGGGACCCAAGCCATGACTAGATATTTATAGTTTGGAGGGAAAGTGGTGTTGGTTTTACGTGAAACATATTTATAAGTAAAATTATTTAGTATATGTGACGTTTCATTAAGTTCACTAAGTTTCACTAAATTCAAAAATTTTTCTTTCATTTATGATATAGATTGATATAATAAGACAACAGATTAACCCTCAAAAAGGCTTTATTCAGCTTAGAATAAACGTGTATAAATTCACAGATCATACAATCAAGATGGGACAGCTCCAGGTTAAAAATTGTTTATAAGTTTAGCGCCCTCTATACGCGTGTCGACCTATTATTTTGCGCGGGAGACCCGTGGCTCAGAGAGAAGACATTAGCTTCCCGTGCCTAAGGTCCCGCGTTCGCGTCCCGTCCCAAGCGAGAAAAATTTATTTAATTTGAATTGGCTACTAATCATTTGAACTTAATAGGGAAGGGGTCTAAATGGCCTTAGATGCCGAAAAAGACCTTAAAAAAAAAAAAAAAAAAAAAAAACTGTTCATGAAAAATTTAATTTGTTTCAAATACTGGAGTGATAGTTGCACAGGAAAAATCTCGTCCAATCCGTATTGAATTTTTGATATTTATTCAATATTTTCTGTATATTAATCAAGGGCGGATCCAGAGGTGTTTTTCGGGGGAGAGGGGGTAATCTGGTGTGACTGGTAGCATAGCACGCAATTTTTTCTTTATTTCGGTAATTTAAAGGCGCATTCTGTACTTGTTTGCCAGAATATAAATACAAACAAACTTTTTAGTATTAGTTTGCAATGGTAGAATCCATTTAGCTCTTATTTATATATTCTTTGTATATTAACTTATTATTTTTTTTATACTCTATTAATTAATTGCAATCACCTTTTTATCGTGCCAACGGATATTTTATTGGAATCAGCGTTTAACTAAAAACAAACTCATATTTTTATTTTTTATTATTTAATTTTCTCTAATTAATAATTTGCTATCGAGATTGACTCTATGACAGCCGTGTAACGACTAAGTCACAGCCCGTCTCGACATATATTTATAACCTCGGATCAAGCCCCTCCCCCCTCAGCTCCGTTCAACACAGCGGTCAAGCGCCAACTAGTGGTCAACTCGCCAAGCACCCTTTTATATGGCGACTAGGCTCAGCCCCCGGCTCGCTTGTGATTGGCTGAGCTCAGAGTCCTATTGCCATCTATACTAACGAGATTTATTATGACTTTTTGACCTTTTCTCTTATAAATATTCCCCCCAGATTATTATCAATCGATTCTGCATTGTTTATACCTCTACTGAACGCCAATAGCCACTACAAACAACCAAAGTTAAGTCAGCTCTCCTTGACATAAGAAGCGAGGCGATTCCCGCCTTTTTACGTCCTATCTCTCTCTCGCTCTCTCTCATTGGATCTATGAGCCCTACTATTATCCTTCTCTCCTGCCACCCGCTATACTTACCGGCCCTTGCGGTAATATATTCTTCATCTACTTTTTATTCCGCGTCCGCCGATATATTGTGATCATAAATGGCATCACGCCTTCAAGCCATATTCGCCTCTCAAACTACGTTAAACCACCGATTCAAAGAAAACGTCATTTCACAGCCTCTCTTGAGAGGTATCCCGTGCCGCTTGATGTTCAACAATTGTCGGACCAATCTGCTTTCAAACAAGCCCCCTACCGTCGATATCCATCAACACAATTATTTCCTGCACCCTCTGAAAGTTAAGTTGGCTTCTCTCAAGCCGCGAAAAAGTCCAGTTTTTCCTCTTTTTGGGTCACTTCCCAATCAGCTGCATCCCCGCTCATGAGATTTCCTCAAAGTATTTTTCAAGCCCGTTCCAATGCGCCATCTCCGAAGCCGATCCCCCCAAGGGTTTAGACGCTGTCGTCTCCCAAAGCCGTTTTATTGAAAACAGGCAACACGAGCCAATATAGCGAGTTCCTTCCCGCCTTCTTTTGCTCTGTGCGCAGGCTTTCTCTTTCAGGCCTATAGCATACAAATATAGCCTGGCTGCACGCCTGCCGGACAGACCCGACCGGGGCATTTCTACGCACTCTCTGTGTCGAATTTTTTTAAGTTTTCTTCAATCTCTTTGCCATTCAGAAGAAGTTTATTTTTATTTTTTTACACCTCAATCAACGACTCCGGTCCTTGTCCTCTCGTCCGGCCTGCTGGTGTGAGTGCCCGCACCCATCCTTCAACAACCGGGCTCTCCTCTCTCGTCCGTTCCTGCTGGTGTGAGTGCACGCACATATCCTTCAACCAACTGGCCTACCTCTCTCCTCCGAGCTTGCTGGTGTGAGTGCCCGCACCCATCCTTCAATAACCTGGTGTGAGTATACGCACCCAGCCTTCCACAACCTGGTGTGAGTGGCCGCACCCATCCATCAACAACCTGGGGTGAGTGGCCGCACCCATCCATCCACAACCTGGTGTGAGTGGCCGCACCCATCCATCAACAACCTGGCGTGAGTGCCCGCACCCAACCATCCACCACCTGGTGTGAGTGCCTGCACCCATCCTTCAACAACCTGGTGTGAGTGCACGCACCACCCTTCAGCAACCTGGCATACCTCTCTCCTCCGAGCTTGCTGGTGTGAGCGCCCGCACCCATCCTCGACAATCCGAGGCCCGCTCTCCTGGTTTTCCTGCCGGTCCAGCGACGCTTCCAGCAACCTTCATCCATCTCAACCAAGTAACCTCTACGTTTTTTTTTGCTTCCTATCTATACAAAGCATTCCTTAAACAACTCCAATTTTTTCTTATAATTCTTAAGTCTCTTTTAGAATCGGCTCGACTAATTTATTTTTTTAATTAATTTTCTCTATATATACATCTTTTTACCTTATTTTTATTAAATTTCTTAAGCTTGACCCTTTAAAATTCATCTGTTGGCACTACTATATCATCTCAGTTGCAAAGTAGTTACTCCCTAGTTACACCTAAGCATCCTCAACGCGCTCTGGGAGCGAAGCAGCAGAGCGCGAAAATTCAAATTGTATCAAACAATAAAATTTTTATTTCTGTGTACTCCGTTCAATAAATTGATGTTTCCACACACATGCTCTTTTATTTACTCTTTGAGCCATTAGCATGTTACATGGTGGAGGAGCTGGGATCAGTTAATTGCTAATTAATCAACAATTAATTGGTCCAATGGGGAACATCAATAATAGATTAACGCCACCTTTTCAAGGCTTCAGCCTAAGATGTAATAGTTGTGCCAATGGACTTTGTTTAGTGACAGATGCACACACCATGCTAGCTTTTATTTTAAATTTCAATTTCTAATATTAAGTATCAAGATGATCTAGCGCAACAATCCAGACTACCTCCTACAGGAAACCGATATTAGTTATTTAAAATTTTACTTGTGGGTTCCCACCGAACTTTAAAACAAAAGTTTTTTTATCTTTTCGTACACCCCTTTTTCTTGCTACTTTTTGAGTATAAATACGCATGTTTCTGCGACACCTATATTGAGGCCCACCTCTCCCATGCATTCTATCATGCCTTCTGTGGTAGGTATTGAAGCGGGGGCTCAAGCCCCAATTCCCACGGTCCCCACTGGGATGACAACTACAGTCGGTGGTGATGACTCGATGTGGAGTATGTTCCAGGCTGTGCTAGCGAGAATGGACCAAAATCATGCAGACATGCTAGCGTATTTCCATCAAAATCGTGATCGAACTCTGTAATAAACTTGACCAAATCCCGGCGGAGCTGCGGGCAGAAAGGTCCAAACTTAAGAATGAATTTAAACAGGAGTTGCAGTTGGACTTGGCTAACCCCCAAGACAAGTTGAGTGAGGAATCTTATCGTCCCGGCGCAAGTGTCGCTGCCAGTGATATTCCCTATATCTCTCCACAGACGGATATGATTAATAAAAAGTTAGCGTTGGCTCCAGTGGAGTTGATCGTGGATAGCGACGATATAGCAATCCCAATTTCTCCCTGTCAGGTGATTCCGCCACCAATCCAGTTAAATAGTCACCTCGCACCTTCTTCTATCAGTGAGTTTGTGTCCAGTCAAACCCAACCGATTAAAAGTGTTCAAGTGGCCTCCGTTGAAGGTAATGTGCCGTTTTCAGCAGAGAATGTCCACTTCGCCTCCATTGAAGCCATGGACTCTGACATGGGTGTCCTCCTTGAGCCACCATGCCTCCTTTCCTTGACCGTGCCTGAAACGGTGAACTTAACTCCCGTCTCCCACTTAGAAGAGCTGGAATCCCCCATGGAATCTGTCAGTCTTGTTCTAAAAACCGCTCTTATCTCTGTCCCTTCAGTTCAGTGCCGTCCACTCATTGACTGCACTCAGCCACTCAAAAATCAGCCCATTGATGCAGGCCTGCAGCTCATTGTCCCGCAAGCCTGTACTATCTGTAAGGTATCCAATATCAAGTCTATCTTTTCCGCCTATTCGAACAGGAACCTTGTCTCTGAAAAGTTTTCATGGCAACCTCTCATTGCTATGGTTCGAACCGGTTGTTATATAACCGACTCTTTCTCTCAAAATGAGGGGCTGTCTTCGGTCAATGCCACCCTCAAATTGTCTTCTTCCGATCTGTTGACGGACATGCCCTCCCTGCCTAATAACAACGATTCTAGTGTAATAAATACCCCCAAAAATAGGAAGTTCGAGTCTGAAACAGCCTCATTTGGTGCAATCGTCTCTCATCCGGGCGATAGAAATCTATTAACGATTGTTTCTGGTGCGAAACAAGAACATCCCTCTGCCCTAGCGCTAAATAATTTATTTTATAATCACAGGGTGCGTTTTAAAGAAGCCTCCCCGTAGCTGCATCTACTTGAAATCTCCCTCGGACTTGACATTAACTCCCGGATTTGACCTCCCTACCTAATTTGTATCTAGGAAATTTTTTTTATTAAATTGGTCGTCTCTCGAAAAAGAAGTTGTAGCCTCGTGCATAGAATATGTTGATTAAGTCTCCTGAAACCCCCGCCTCCTTTCTTAACAATTTCGTTTTTTGTTGTATGGAATGTTACGCAGATCAAGTTCAAATCATTAACAAATTTTCTCTGTATTTTGAAAGGAAGAGAAAGTGTGTGTGTGTGTGTTCAGGGTCTTGCCTCGAATAATCATTACTTAACGAAGTCTCTTAGTTATTCGAAAACTCATTTCTATATATATGATCTAACAGAGACCAAAAAGAAAGAAAATTCATTGGAGTTGAAAAAGAAAATTATATTAACAAAACCACTGGTAAAGTCTACCGCATACAAATTTTTTTAGTCTAATTAATAATGTTAACAAATAAACATTATTACCTTTTAATATCGAAAAGAAAAAATTCTCCCGCTAGAAAAAGAGAATTGTCTGCTGCAAATCAGGGAAAATAATTGAATTTAAATAAAATAAATTAAAGACTCGTCAATAAATTATCAAGAAATACAATTGAAATAAAATTATTTCCCCATGTTGCGAGTAAGACAATTGCTTCAATTGTAGAATCTTTATTTTTTTCTGATCTTTTGATTGCACTCTATGAAGACAATTCATAAATCAACTCTAATTTCTAAGAAGGGGTTTACCAATAAATTGCGTATCCCCTTATCCTTTCAAAAAAAATTTTTTTAGCGTCAGAGGCTAATGCAATTTTACTTTAAAAAAAAAAAAAAAAAAAAAAAATTCAATTTTTATGTTAAAAATCATAAAGAAATGTATTTAAGCTTGTCTAATTAAAAAAAAAAACTGACTATAAACAATAACTGTTTGAAAGGGCAAACAAAATAAAAAAAAAAAATTTGTGTTTTATTTAAAAAAATTTGCAAACATACTATAAAAGGAATGCTTTGTAATTGTAAAACCCCTTCCCCAGTGAAGTGTTGTGCACCAAGTGATAATTTTAAGGACAGCCCAAGAGGCTCTGTCGTTTCAATTGTTAGTTTTTTTAGTATTAGTCATGTGTTATGATTTTATTTATTTCTTAATCATTTTTAATGATTGTCAGGGTTAAGAAGGAACCCTAGAAAAAAAAAAAAAATTGGCTTCTTGCTAAAATCTTTATATATATTTGTATAAATTCTGAGGAACCAAAAGCTTATGCCACTGGTGTCGTAAAGTTAAGATAATGGAAACCCACCCAAAATTTCTATTCGAAAAAAAAAGGAAAAATGTCCTTACAATCAAGAATCTAAAAAAAAAACTAATTGAACATTTGTTGAGGTTAGAAAGCTTTTATTTTATGATGAAGTTTGGAATAATTGGTTATACTCTAGTGTATGAAGTGGAATGAATTATTGTGCGTAGCGAATATTTAAATTAGTAAAACGGATGATTTGCTTGCTCTCTATCTTGACAGGGGCAGACTCACATTTGAAAGAAAAATAAACCCGGCCAAAGAGCCAAACCTTAAATAATAATGAGCATTGCTCAAGGGTCAAAGAACCCAAACTTGTGCCGAGAATCAGGAAAGTTACCTCTAGAGAAGGAACTGATCCGAAAGATTCCGACACCCCCCTTATATTAGCATCGTGTTGGGCCATCAAAGAAAGGTCGTCAACACCATGCATTATCTTTGTGGAATTAGGTGGAAATGTTGTGTCTGACCTCTCGTATGAGTATGAGTGGCAACCTGAATCAACGTATAATTATAATAGGACCGACGTTTCGGTGGTTCTTCTATTTTTGTATCAGTGGTAGAGTCAGTTTAAGGAAAGATTTAAAGTCAGAAAAAAATGAATATGAGTACCTAGTATTCAAGGCAGTCGGTGAACAAATGTCAATTAGAATGAGAAAATTGTTGTTTCATGTCATTATTTAAAAAAAAATTTGGGTTCGAGAACTTAGCGTTGTTGCACTTTGTAGGACTTAAGCTTATGGGTTCTCACACTCTAGAGCTTACAATTATTTAAAAAAAAAAAAAAAAAAAAAATATGCTCTTCTAATTAATCATTAATAATTTATGTCAAGAAAAAGAAAATTTTTTTTTCAAAAAAAAAAAATTTTTTTTAACCCCGCTTCTTGGATGCAATGGTAGAATCCATTTAGCGCTTATTTATATATTCTTTGTATATTAACTTATTATTTTTTTTATTAATCTCTTAATTAATTGCAATCACCTTTTTATCGTGCCAACGGATATTTTATTGGAATCAGCGTTTAACTAAAAACAAACTCATATTTTTATTTTTTATTATTTAATTTTCTCTAATTAATAATTTGCTATCGAGATTGACTCTATGACAGCCGTGTAACGACTAAGTCACAGCCCGTCTCGACATATATTTATAACCTCGGATCAAGCCCCTCCCCCCTCAGCTCCGTTCAACACAGCGGTCAAGCGCCAACTAGTGGTCAACTCGCCAAGCACCCTTTTATATGGCGACTAGGCTCAGCCCCCGGCTCGCTTGTGATTGGCTGAGCTCAGAGTCCTATTGCCATCTATACTAACGAGATTTATTATGACTTTTTGACCTTTTCTCTTATAAATATTCCCCCCAGATTATTATCAATCGATTCTGCATTGTTTATACCTCTACTGAACGCCAATAGCCACTACAAACAACCAAAGTTAAGTCAGCTCTCCTTGACATAAGAAGCGAGGCGATTCCCGCCTTTTTACGTCCTATCTCTCTCTCGCTCTCTCTCATTGGATCTATGAGCCCTACTATTATCCTTCTCTCCTGCCACCCGCTATACTTCCCGGCCCTTGCGGTAATATATTCTTCATCTACTTTTTATTCCGCGTCCGCCGATATATTGTGATCATAAATGGCATCACGCCTTCAAGCCATATTCGCCTCTCAAACTACGTTAAACCACCGATTCAAAGAAAACGTCATTTCACAGCCTCTCTTGAGATGTATCCCGTGCCGCTTGATGTTCAACAATTGTCGGACCAATCTGCTTTCAAACAAGCCCCCTACTGTCGATATCCATCAACACAATTAT